>QGSO01000179.1:1337726-1493641 GCA_011037825.1 Carya cathayensis
GTCCGTCCCATAGCTTTTTACGAAAATTTGCCTACGTTTGCTTCATCCGAAAACTCAGTCCCGCTGCCTTCACCGTAAGAGCTCCGTACGTAAACTCTGCTCATCCGAAGCTCCTTCACTCTCCGTCAACTCCCTCTATTTTTCTCCCTCTTTACGTTCATTCTCTGTCCGTTCAAGCGTCTGGTTTTTCTTCTATTTTTTTTTCTTCGTAAACCCCTCTCCGAACGTAAACTCTCTACGCTCTGAAGCTCATCTCCGTCCGAGCGTCCAGCTTTCTATTTTTACGTAACTCTCCAGCAGCTTCTCAGTCCGTCCAAAGCTAGAGGAAAACCCCAGACCGAGCCTCTAAAAACATGAAATGTACAAAGGTCTCCTTCCCAAATAAAACTAAACGAAGAGAAATATTACAACACAGCAAGAGATTAAATCTGAAAGGAAAAAAATGAAGCTGAACAAAAGGTGGCGAAGCCCCCCGTAAACGAAAACTTCCCTCTTTCACGTGAACCCAGTTCTTTTTCTTTTTTTTGTTTTTAATGTAAACCTGCTGTCCAGATGTGATGACCCGCTTTTATGTGTATTTTCACTGAAGGAATATTTTAATTTAATTAAATATTTTATGGTGCTTTTATTTTAAATTATCGAGTTTTAAATGGATTTTTTAGACTGTCGGATTTAAATTGTGATTTAATTTATTTTGGCTTGTTTTTGGTTTTAAAAATTTAAATAATTGGTTTTACTAGTTATTTATTTTATTTTAGCTTATTGATGTGTTTAAAATATTTTATTGGTGTTTATTTATTTATTTGATGTAGTGTTAATTTATTTTAATCGTTTTATGTTTTTACCGTTTTCGGCTGATCAGTTTTTGGACTTCCGACGTGAGGACTGGACCTCATTAATTTTCCTTCATCTTTTCTTTTCCTCTTCTTTTTCTTTTTCTCTTTTTTCTTTTTCTTTTTCTTTTTTTCTTCTTTTTCCCGTTCGGTTTCTCTCTCTCTCCCCGCGTCTCTCTTCCTCTCTCTCTCTCCTCACCCACGCCGTGAGGCATCAACCGCCCAGCCCCGCCGTTCGCCGGCGCCGTGTCCCTCACCGCCCCCACCGGTCGCTTCCCCTCCGGCCGGTGACCATCCCCTCCCGTTCCCAGCCCCAACCGGCCGGCCGTTTGGCCGGAAAAAGCTCCTCAAGCCGCACGGTTTGTGGCTCGATCCGCCGCCGTCGCTCCACCTCCGGCCACCACCTCTTCACCACTTCTTCCCCTACTCCTTACCGACCTAACCCACCCATCCCCGGCCTCAGACGGTCACCGGAGCGGCTCCCACGAGCTCAACTCCGATTTGCCCTTTTTCCGCCCCTACCGGCGTTTTCGCCGCCACCCACGGCCAAAACTCACTTCCACTAGCTTCATAAACATCTCTAGACCATTCCCTATCAATTTGGTGTCTTGGTTTGTCCCCGGTCAAAAGTGGGTATTTTGCGACCCACGGGAACAGTGCATTTGCACTGTTACGTTGCTTTCGCATCGCCGTTCGCTTCGCGCCGAACCTTCTAAAAATCCTATATAGCGCTGTAAGTATTTTCCAAACGCTACTTTTAGATTTAAATGTATTTTACTCTTTCAATAAATTATTTGGTTGGTTCGCTGATTCCGGACTGAGTCCGAGGAGTTCGGGGGTCGGATGGATGGAGGACGGAGTTGCTTGATTTGTTGTGCTATGGTTGATTTTATTTGTCGAGCATTGAAATTGGCATTTACATGATGCATGCACTTGTATTTTATTTTATTGGAAAAATCATGTTTTATTGGCGTAAATGATTTTTGGGAGTGTGCGTATCACGAGCCCAAGCCGGGATGGGTTATTATCTCGGTGGAGCTCCTCTGGTCACTCGGGAGTGGATAATACTGAGTGACATCCCCTGGGTTGTCGCCGGGCGACGACCGGATCGCACGATACGGTAACGCTGTCGTGTCGACTCCGTGGTCCTTTTAGTGGCGGGGACTAGAGGATGGCCTGGCCAGGTACGCGCGAGTTGGAGGCGCGAGTCTGGGCATCGCTCGTGTAGGTGTCACACGCGTAGACGTTACCTGCGGTGTGGCACAGAGCCAGAGTGTGCGGATGATCCCTAGGGGAGATCATGGTGCATGCATAATTGGTTGGTTTTCATGGTTTTCGGATATGGGCCATTTTCTGGGAAAATGGCGATGGTCTTGTGATCCATTTTCGGGGAAAATGGTGGTTTGGGCCATTATCTGGGATAATGGCGAGGCTTGGTTTTTAAGGTTATGTTTTTAAGCCAAATGGGTTTTTGGCGTGCGTGGAAAATATGATTTATGAGTTTTGGAGCATTGACATTCATTCATACTTGTTGTTTGAGTTTAATATGCTTTTATCTAGTGGTGTTTGGATTTTACTTACCTGCGGCACCATTTTTGGTACCGTAGATTTTGATGCAGGTTCGAGGAGGAGGAGGAGGCTGAGCCCGAGGATCGGCTCCGCCGGAGTTCTGATTTGAAGTTATGCTTTGTACTTAGTTTTAAAACAATATTTATATCATGTAATATTTTATTATGTGCCTTTGAACCGTTTGTATTTTATTTAAGAAAAAATTCTGGTACTTAGTATTTGACTTTGCTATCCGCTGCGTATCTTCTTGTGCACATTTGTCGCTTGCACACACTTGGCACTCTTCGATAGGGTGGTGACCCGTGATGTCACCATCCGGGCGCCTCGAATTCCCCGTTTTTCGTACGTGGGGATTTTGGGGGCGCCACAGGTGGTATCAGAGCGGTTTGGCTCTGGGTAAAACCACATGTCCCATAGGAGAGGTACCAGAATGTTTTTTTTAAGTTGTGTTTTAAAATTTATTTTAAGTAATATTGCTTTTTGACGTGGTTTAGTTGTTTTGAATTTATTTGAGCTTGTTTGGTTGTTTTATTTAATTAGTTATGTTATTGCTGCTGATTTGTTTTTGTTTTCTTGTTATGTGGATTGGTTTTGGTTTGGTTTTATGTTATTGGTTTTATTCGTTTTTTTTAAAAGGGGGTCAAAGGTTGTGGTGGCAGGTAAAATGGTGAGACCGAGGAAATCTACACAAGGGCCACGGGATGATACACAGAGAGATGACTCCATTGCCCAAGCTATACGGCAAATGACAGAATTTATGCAGCAAAATTTTAGGCCTCAGCAAGGAGTGCCTAGCCCACAACCTGGAGGTCCTTGGCCGCAACAAGGAGGACCTTGGCAGCAAGGAGGGGCTTGGCAACAAGGAGGGCCTTGGCAACAAGGAGGGCCATGGCTGCTACCAGGAGGGTCCAGTGGAGGAGTGCAAGCGGGGTGCACGTATGAGCGCTTTCTGGCGCATAGGACTCCCCACTTCACTGGAGACGAGGATCCACTACAAGCTGGAAAGTGGATCAAGGACTTGGAGAGGACTTTTGAGGTATGTGGTTGCACCGAGGCGCAACAAGTTCTCTACGCCAGCTATCTGTTACAAGGCACTGCTTTTGATTGGTGGGATACCAAAAGAATAAGTATTTATGCTTATTAACCATTTTTTCATCTAAAACCAATAATAATGTCACGAAGCAGTTAAAATACATTAGTTTTAAATAGCTAAAATATGCAATTTTTCAGCTCAAACATTGGGCTATTTTCTAGGAAGATGGCGAGACTGGTTTTTGGGCCATTGTCTGGGATAATAGAGAGGATATGATTAAAGGATATGTTTTGGGCCAAAATGGGATTTTTGGCGTGTGTGGAAAGATGGGTATTACGAGTTATGTGCATTGCATTCTTTCGTGCATATTGTTTGAGTTAATATGTTTTTGTTTATCTAGTGGCGTTTGGATCTTACTTACCTGCGGCACCATTTTTGGTACCGTAGATTTTGATGCAGAGATCGAGGTGGAGGCTGAGCTCGAGGATGCGGCTCCGCCAGAGTATTGAGTTGGAGTTCATGCTTTGTATTTGGTTTTGAAACAATGTACTTGTAATATTTTATTATGTATGATTGAACAACTTTGTATTAAATTAAGAAAAAATTCTGGTGCTTAGTTATATGTCTTTGCTATCCGCTTCGTATTTCTTCGTGCACATTTGTCGCTTGCACACACTTGGTACTTGTCGATAGGGTGGTGACCCGGGTTGTTACCATCCGGACGTCTCAATTTTCTCGTGTTCGTACGTGGGGATTTGGGGGCGTCACAGGTATACTGAAATAACTATTTCTATTAATGAAGAGTTCTCTTTTTCTTCAATTGCTTTATTAAATACATGTGCAGATCTAAACCGCATACAAGAAGGAATAATACCCTTTAAATATTTTGAAAAAATAAAAGAGACATTATCTCAAGCTAATGGAGCAAAATTAAAGATAAATTATAAATTATGAAATGCACATATATGTAATGATGGGATTTGTTTTAAAACAACATTTATTCTAATAAACAATATCAGCACCAAAGTAATATTTGGATACTCATTTCTTGTTTTACTTTACCCTTTCTCTGTAACAGAGAGGAATTTCCACTAAAGTATTAGGAAAAGAATTTTTATTCCCTCCAGTCTCAAGAGAAATTAATTCTTTAAAAGAAACCACATTAACTAAAGAAATTAATTTTTTAACAAAAGTTAAGATCCAGAGGAAAGAAAAACAAATAAATTTCTTAAAACAATAATTAAAATATAAAAGTATTGAAGAACAATTAAAAGATCTTTTATTAATTCAAAAAATTAATAATTTTAAAAATATAATTGAAAAAGAAGTATGTTCCAATTTACCTAATGCTTTTTAGAGTAGAAAACAACATATAATTGAATTATCTTATGAAAAAGAATTTTCTGAAAAAAAATATTCCTACTAAAGCCAGACCCATTCAAATGAATAAGGAATTATTAGAATTCTGTAAATAAGAAATTAATTATTTATTATCTAAAAAACTTATTAGAAAGAGTAAATCACCATGGAGTTTTGCTGTTTTTTATGTAAAAAAATAAACAGAATTAGAAATAGGTGTTCCTAGATTAGTCATAAATTATAAGTCGTTAAATAAAGTTTTACAATGGATTAGATACCCTATTCCTATTAAAAAAGATTTATTATCTCGACTTTATGATGTCACTATATTTTCAAAATTTGATATGAAAAGTGGATTTTGGCAAATCCAGATTGTTGAAAAAGATAGATATAAAACTGTATTTACAGTCCCATTTGGATATTATGAATGGAATGTTATGCCTTTTGGATTAAAAAATTCTCCTAGCGAATTTCAAAATATTATGAATGAAATATTTACGCATTTCGCTCATTTTTCCATAATTTATATAGATGTATTAATATTCTCTTCATCGATTGAACAACATTGGAAGCATTTAACTACCTTTGTCCAAATTATTAAACAAAATGGGTTAGTAGTTTCATTATCTAAAGTTAAATTATTCCAAAACAAGATTAGGTTCCTTGGACAAAATATTTATCAAGGAACTATTACCCCAATAAGTAGGGCTATAGAATTTGCTAACAAATTTCTAGATAAAATACAGGATAAGTAACAACTACAAAGATTTCTAGGAAGTCTAAATTATGTTGCTGATTTTTATCAAGCACTTAGACCGTTATGTAAACTATTATTCAAAAGATTAAAAAAGAATTCACATTCATGGACAGAGGAACATACAAATATTATAAAACAAATAAGGGCTCATGTTAAGAAATTACCATGCATGTTTAGGACTCTCATCTCTTAATGCTTTAAAAATTGTTGAAACAGATGCCTCTGATCTTGGTTATGGAGGAATTTTGAAACAAAAATTATCAGATGAAAATGAACAGATTATTCAATTCCATTTAGGATGTTGATCCTGCTCAAAAGAATTATAGTATTGTTAAAAAAGAAATTTGGCTATTGTATTATGCATTTCTAAGTTTCAAGATGATCTTTTAAATCAAATGTTTTTACTTAGAATTGATTGTAAATATGCCAAGGAAGTTTTAATCAAAGATGTTAAGAACTTGGCTACTAAACAAATATTTGCAAGATGGTCCGCTATTTTAAGATGGCAAGCTAATTCTCTTTCTGATATTTTATCCTGAAAATTCTTACAAGGAAAATCATGTCTTCCTCAAAGTCTAGAATGAAATCCAAATCCTCCTATACCAAACTACATTCTCCTTTTTATTCTTCACCATGTCCTTCCACCACACCAAAACCCTCTACACTACTAGGGACATTACCACAAAATATTAGATCATCCGATAATCTATTTTCACCATTATCCCCTCCAAAATTATCTGCATACTCAAAAACTGTTTCTTCTTCTACTCCTTCCCAAATTATCAATCTTCCACCATTATCTGAGCCTTCTGCAACTCCCATTATCTTCAAAACTCATTGGCATCCAGTCTTTCCTATTAAATCAGAATTACAGCACTTATTCGATCCTCAAAAATTGCTTGATGCTTTTCTAATACCAGATTGGCATTATGTTCCCTAAAACATTACGAAGACCCAGAATTTTTATGAATTTATTTTAGCAGACACAGATTATATTATTATTTCTGAAATCCCCTATTCTCTACAATCTCAACCTTCTACACTTGCAACTCCGATTAATAAATTTCACAAAATTACTATTAAACAAGTTCTTATCGTAGAACAGTGGGGAAAAAGCCTATATTTGACAAGAAGATTTTCTCAGCCATATGATACTCCCTATTTCGATTATTATGATTTTTAGCAAGTATAGAGCAAAACATTCTTAAGACAGAACGAGAGTTTGCGACATTCTTGGTTTCTTTATTTTGATAAACGATAGGAAATTAAAACTCTCCCACGATGATTCATAATATGATAGGATTAGTTTGGACAAGAATCTCTCATTCTCCCTCCACCTCTCCAGGAGAGTCTTCAGGCTTTTACATTACAAAATGATTATCTACCTTTATTAGCACACTGTCCACCACTTCTCCTTTTCATCTTTAAAACCAAATTAAACTGGATTATGAAGTGAGAATTTGTCATCAAACCTCAAAAACATTATGTTCTTGGCCCGACAAGTTTCTATAAAATGGTAGGAAAAGTACATTTATGATCATGTTGTAAAAATTTTCTCAAAGATTACTAAGGCCCCTGAAGTTCTAGTTCAGAGAAGCGGATTCCAAGCTCAATTAGCAACAATTACTAATAAAAAAGATTTGAAAAAATTCGTTGAGGCAATGTCACAAGTCTCGGACAGTGATAAAAAGAAGATCATCAAGTTAGATTATCACCAGCACAACAGACAACATCATCACCATTACAACAGGCCTCTCATTCTCATGAAAACTCACCATATTATCCCTCGCAGATGATAGATTCTCAAGATCCATTTGAACTGGAACTAGCAAATTATGACCCTCAGATTATTGCCCTTTTTGTCCATTATCATAACACTGTTCAAGATGCCCGTCATTCAAGAATCGTCCAGCTGTCTATTTACTGTTCAGTTACCCACTTTTAATAAATGTAGCCGTCTATTTACTATGTATGAGTTATTGGAGTCACTATACATGTCAGTAATATTATTGTAAGCTATTGTTTTGGTGTCTATAAATAAGCAGGTTGTAAGTAAGGGAAGGCATTCAGAATTTTCCATTTGAAGCCATTCCCAGTCCTTCTCTCTCGTCACTCTCAAATACTCTCTTGTAAACTCCTTTCCATGACTCCAGCCCTTCAATCATTTGAAAATTAATCTTCTTGTAAGTATTATGTTTTTAATGAAGTTGATTTTATCGTATATTGTTCTTTACTTTTATTCATGCATCAAGGACCAGTGTATCAATAATATTTTCAGGAATAACTCCCCGGATTTGAGTATCTAGATTTTGAGATCTGGCATCAAAATTTTGTGATCTATTTCTAGAGATTAAAGTGATTACAGATCTATTATCAAAATTTTGTGACCTATTTCTACTGATTGTAGATAGTGGTGTATGGTAGCTGGAGGGTGCTGGAGAAGAATAATGAGAGAATGATTTCCCAAAAGATTGAAAGGCAATTTGGACTGTTCCGTCCTGGTTTTGATCTATATAATCTAAATCATCTTTAGAATTATTTTCTACTTTTGGTAATGGAATAATATTTTCTAATTATCATTCATTAGGAAGAGTAATCTGATTCCAATGAATCTGTTTAGGAATTTGTATGCTAGAATTTGTACGAAGTTAACCTCTTTATTGGTGATGCTAATATTTGTGTATTTATTTTATTATACTTAATAGCTTCAAAAGGAGGATATTCTTCATAAATAATTTGATTATTTTCTACCCATTGATTAGTAGTCATTTTTATAGTCGATAATTGATTTGATTTATATATTTCAAACCATGTAAAGAAAGGTATATTGATTTGTATACGTTCTAAATATTTATAATATTTTATTTGGATATAATCTCTTTCTAATTTTGAGAAAGTAGAGAAAAATGTAAATCTTTTATATTTATTATCTTCTTTCATATAATCTTGTTCAAGATATTCTTTATTAATTTTAAATTCTTCTTTACTCAGGGTAAATATTTGGGCATTATCTCCAACCACTTGTGAATATGTTGCAGAAGAAGGTTCTAGCAAATTAGAAAAATTAAGTATTGATAATACTGCTTCTACTTCAAGACAATCTTATATTAATGCATTAACTGAAACAAACCCAGCTGATTTATCTGATTCTGAAATTAATAATATTAAAAATCAATTTAAAGAATTAAAAATAAACAAGATTAAGGCAAATCATAATAGGAAATATTTTCCTGGGGATGGTGATGATGTTGTCTACTATGCCAGAGATAATCTGACTTGATGGTTTTCTTCTTCATCATTGTCTGAGACTTATGACATTGTCTCAGCTAATTTTTTCAAATTCTTTTTATTGGTAATTGTTGCTAATTGAGTTTGGAATCTGCTTTTTTAAACTAGAACCTCAGGAGCCTTAGTAATCTTTGAGAACATTTTTATAACATGCTCATAATTGTACTACTATATTATATACTAGTATATATTATAACTATAATATATACTATATAATATATAACATATAAGATATAATACCAAGATATATAATATAATATAATTAATATATAATAGAGTAAATATTAGTAATCAAATGCATGAAGTGCTGAAAATAAGGGCAGGCGGTACAACCGTCCTTGATGCATGAATAAAATTAAAGAACAATATACGATAAAATCAACTTCATTAAAAACATAATACTTACAAGGATATTAATTCTCAAATGATTGAAGGGCATGAGACATGGAAATGAGTTCACAAGAGAGAGTATTTGAGAGTGACGAGAGAGAAGGACTGGGAATGGCTTCAGATGGGAAATTCTGAATGCCATCTATTACTTACAACCTGCCTATTTATAGGCATCAAAATAGTGGCTTACAATAATATTACTGACATGTACAATGACTCCAATAACTCATACATAGTAAATAGGCAGCTACATTAATTAAATGTGGGCGGCTGAACAGTAAATAGACAGCTAGACAATTCTTAACTAACAGGCATCTTGAACAGTGTTATGATAATGGACAAAAAAGACAATAATCTTCTGGAACTACATAATCTGAGGGTCATAATTTAAAAGTTCCAGTTCAAACGGATCTTGAAAATCTATCATCTGCGATGGATAAAATGGTGAGTTGTCATGAGAATGAAAGGCCTATTAAGAGGGAGAGGCCTGTTATAATGGTGATGATATTATCTGCTATGCTGGAAATAATCTGACTTAATGGTCTTCTTCTTCATCACTGTCTGAGACTTGTGACATTGCTCAGCTAATTTTTTTTAAATCCTTTTTATTGAAAATTGTTGCTAATTGAGCTTGAAATCAGCTCCTCTGAACTAGAACCTCAGGGGTGTTAGTAATCTTTGAGAACATTTTTATGACATGATCATAATTATACTTTTACCACCATTTTACATAAACTTGATGGGCCAAGAACATAATGTTTTTTAGAGAATGATGAGGTTTAATGACATATTCCCACTTCATAATGAATTTTAATTTGGTTTTAAGGAAGAAAATGAGAAGTGGTGGACAGTGTAATAATGAAAGTGGATAATCATTTTGTAATGTAAAAACCTGAAGACTCTCCTAGAGAGGTGTAGGGAGAATGAGAGATTCTGGTTCAAACCGATCCCACCATATTAGCAACCATTGTAGGAGAGTTTGAATTTCCTGTAATTTGTCAAAATGGAGAAACCAGGAATGAAGCAGATTCTTGTTCTATCTTAAGAATGTTTTGCTCCATGCTTGCTGATAATCATAATAATCAAAATAGTGAGAATCATACGGCTGAGAAAATCTTCTTGTCAGATATGAGCTTTTTCCCCACTGTTCTAGGGTTAAAACTTGTTGAATAGTAACTTTGTGAAATGTAATAATTGGAGTTGCAGGTGGAGAAGGTTGGGATTGTAAAGAATTCAAAAATAATAATAGAATCTATGTCTACTAAAATAAATTCATTAAAATTCTGGGTCTTCGTAATGTTTTGGGGAACATAATGCCAATCTGTTAATAGAAAAGCATCAAGTAATTTTTAAGAATCAGATAAGTGCTATAATTCTGATTCAATAGGAAAGACTGGACGCCAATGGGTTTTGAAGATAATGGGAGTTGTAGAAGGCTGAGATAATGTTAGAGGATTGATAGTTTGAGAAGGAGTAGAAGCAGAAGAAGAAACAGCTTTTGAGTATGTAGGTAATTTTGGAGAGGATAATGGTGAATATGATTATAGGATGGCCTAATGTTTTGTGGTAATGTCCCTAGTACTTTATAGGGTTTTGGTGTGGCGAAAGGACAGGGTGAAGAATAAGAAGGAGAAGGTGGTCTGACATAGAAGGATTTGGATTTCACTCTGGACTTTGAGGAATACATGATTTACCCTGTAAGAATTCTTGGGATAGAAAATCAGGAAGAGAATTTGAATCTTGTTTAATATGTTCAATATCAAAATAAAAAATACTTAAAATAGCTTGCCATACTGCAAATATTTGTTTAGCAACCAAGTTTTTAACTTTGATTAAAACTTCCTTGGCTTATTTACAATCAATTCTAAGTAAAAACTTTTGATTCAAAAGATCATCTTGAAACTTAGAAATGCATAATATAATAGCCAAAATTTCTTTTTTAACAGTACTATAATTCTTTTGAGTAGGATTCCAGCATCCTAAATGGAATCAAATAATCTGTTCCTTTTCATATTATAATTTTTGTTTCAAAATTCCTCCATAACCAAGATCGGAAGTGTCTGTTTCAACAATTTTAAAAGCATTAGGAGATGGGAGTCCTAAGAATGGTAATTTCTTAACATGAGCCTTTATTTGTTTTATAATATTTGTATGTTCCTATGTCCATAGAGGTGGATTCTTTTTTAATCTTTTGAATAATGGTTTACATAACGGTCTAAGTGCTTGATAAAAATCAGCAACATAATTTAGACTTCCTAGAAATCTTTGAAGTTGTTGCTTATCCTTTATTTCATCAAGAAATTTGTTTGCAAATTCTATAGCCCTACTTATTGGGATAATAGTTCCTTGATAAATATCTTGTCCAAGGAACCTAATCTTGTTTTGGAATAATTTAACTTTAGATGATGAAACTACTAACCCATTTTGTTTAATAATTTGGACAAAGGTATTTAAATATTTCTAATGTTGTTCAATTGATGAAGAGAATATTAATACATCATCTATATAAACTATAGAAAAATGAGTGTAAACTATAGAAAAATGATTGAAAGGAGTAAATATTTCATTTATAATATTTTGAAAATCACTAGGAGCATTTTTTAATTCAAAAGGCATAACATTCCATTCATAGTGTCCAACTGATATTGTAAATGCAGTTTTATATCTATCTTTTTCAGCAATCTAGATTTGCCAAAATCCATTTTTCATATTAAATTTTTAAAATATAGTGGCATCATAAAGTCGAGATAATAAATCTTTTTTATTGGGAATAAGGTATCTAATCCATTGTAAACTTTATTTAACGGCTTATAATTTATGACTAATCTAGGAACACTTCTTTCTAATTATGCATGTTTTTGTCCATAAAAAACAGCACAACTCCATGGTGATTTACTCTTTCTAATAAGTCATTTAGGTAATAAATCATTAATTTCTTGTTTGTAAAATTCTAATAATTCCTTATTTATTTTAATCGGTCTGGCTTTTGTAAGAATATTTTTTCAGAAAATTCTTTTTCATAAGGTAATTAAACTATGTGTTGTTTTCTACTCTAAAAAGCATTAGGTAAATTAGAACTTACTTCTTTTTCAATTATATTTTTAAAATTATTAAATTTTTGAATTAATAAATGATCTTTTAATTGTTCTTCAATTCTTTTATATTTTAGTTCTTGTTTTAAGAAATTTATTTGTTTTTCTTTCCTTTTGATCTTAACTTTTGTTAAAAAAAATTAATTTCTTTAGTTAATAAAGCTTCTTTTAAGGAATTAATGTCTCTTGAGACTGGAGGGAATAAAAATTTAAATTGAATTTCTTTTCCTAATACTTTAGTGAAAATTCCTTCCTCTGTTACAGAGAAAGGGTGAAGTAAAACAAGAAATGAGTTTCCTAATATTACTCTGGTGTTAATATTTTTTACTAGAATAAATGTTGTTTTAAAACAACTTCCATCATTGCATATATGTGCATTTGATAATTTATAATTTATGTTTCATTTTGCTCCATTAGCTTGAGATAATGTCTATTTTATTTTTTCAAAATATTTAGAAGGTATGATTCCTTCTTGTATGTGGTTTAGATCTGCACTTGTACCTTTGGATACCAATTACGAATAATAGAAATATATCTTGTAGATTCCCTAGCAAAATGTTCCCTATTATGATTTGCCTTAATCTTGTTTATTTGTAATTCTTTAAATTAATTTTCAATATTATTAATTTCAGAATTAGATAAATCAGGTGAGTCTGTGTTACTTAATACATTAATATGAGATTGTCTTGAAGTAGATGCATTATTAATACTTAATTTTTCTAGTTTGCTAGAGATTTGTTCTAGCAAATCTTCTTTGGTCTTAGAAAAACTAGATTTTAAGTGAACAAGTATTTCATGGGGAATAAATAAAGGAGCTTCTCTAACTTCTTTAATAGGAGTTTTAATAGGGGATATTAGGTTTTCAACTTTTTCTAGTTGTTTGCTCATGGTTTTTAAATATAAATTAGTATAATTATTTTGTTGAATTATATTATTAGTATTTTTTAGTTTCTGGAGAAGTTAACATCTTTATTGGTGATGCTAATATTTGTGTATTTCTTTGATTATACTTAATGGCTTCATAAGGAGGGTATTCTTCATAAATAATTTGATTATTTTCTACTCTAACCCATTGATTAGTAGTCCTATTTATAATCGATAATTGATTTGATTTATATATTTCAAACCATATAAAGAAATGTATTTTAATTTGTATATTTTTTAAATATTCATAATATTTTATTTGGATATAATCTCTTTCGAATTTTGAGAAAGTAGAGAAAAATTTAAATCTTTTCAGTTTATTTTCTTCTATCATATATTCTTGTTTAAGACATTCTTTATTAATTTTAAATTCTTCTTTACTCATGGTGAATATTTGGGCATCATCTCCAACCACTTGTGAATATGTTGAAGAAGAAAGTTCTTTATTCTTATGGGGATTAGAGGTGGATGCTAAATCAGGGTGACTGACTGTGGAGCCTTTTGGGCTAGTAATATGTCTTTTGGCTCTAATGTTGTTTTTATTAATTTATAATGGATCCTATATACTATAGTTAAAGGATGTGATCCTTGAACCATATGATAACCATTTGTTTTAATATTTAATATTAAGGCATGTAAAATATTAGTATCAAATATTGAAAATGAATAATTAGGATAGCAATTAAAATATACTGGACCTTGGAATACGTTAGATTCAACCATGCCAAGTAATCAATCATGGAAATTATAATGTCTTTCATCTCTTAAACAGAGTAATACCAAAGCATTTAGTCCATTTCTGGTAAGTGGTTTTACAGCCACTTGTGCCAATCCAATATGTATAAATGAATATTTCTGCTTCTTATGGTGTTTAAGGGCTTCTTTTGTTAATAATTATAATGATTCAAAGTCATTATTTGGGCTTAATAGTTTTTTCTACTGTTTTAATTGTATAATTAGTAAGAAATGATAATTTTGAGAAAAAAGTTGATTGTTTATATATTTGATTTTTAGGTACATTAAGAATTGTCCAATCTTGTAAATTTCTTTCTATGTCTATTATGCTATAATCTTCTTGGTTTAGATTTTCAGCTTTTAAAGGTATATTGATAGTAGATGTTTTAGGTTTGAATAAAGAATTCATTGAAACAGAATTTTTATGCAAAGATTTCTTATATAAAAGAGAAATAAGTAGATTAAGATCTTGAGGGAACACCACCGGAACCATCCTTAAAGCCTTCTTGGCATGAACGGGCTGAGCAACGGATTTTCATGGCTTACCATCACAAGATATATACTCTATTTTCTTTTATGTAGGTTACCGTTGATAAAAATTTGTATAAGTGAATTTTTACTTCTTCTTTTTTATTATTTTATAAAGCAAGAATATTTAGGTGATTTCTTACACTTTTAATTTCTGATCTTAAGAAGTCACAATGATCATCTAATTCTTCTATTGCAGCCTGTCTACTTCGATATACATGATATCTTTCCATCATTGAACAATAATCTAATCTCATTAAAAGTTATTTTTCTTTAAGATATTTTATAATTTCTATTATATTGTTTAATTCAAGTCTCAGATTATATTCTAAACAATTTAGTTCATAACGATCACGAAAACGTTTTATCCAACGTTTAAAGAAAACGTTAGATAAAACATCCTGAACGTAAAATTAATGTTCGAATGTAAATCTTATTACACGCGAATGTTTTGTGGATCTGATTTACGTTCGAATGTTTATCTAATTACGTTTGATTTTATGTGTATGGAATTTACGTTAGAATGTACATTCATTTTACATTTGGACGTAAATTTGTTCTAATTATCAAGCTATCATCGTTCGAATGTTAATGGTTTACATTCGAATTTCTTAAGTTACGTTTGAACATTGTACATTTGGACGTAAAATTGTTTCTAATTATGTGAAATATTATCGTTTGAACATCAATTGATTGACATTCGAACGTAAGTCCATTAAATTTATTTTATTTTATTTCATTATATTATTATTGTTTTGGGTATTGAAAAAGTGGAATTGTTTATTATATTTGCTATCAAAACTATGTAAATTTATAATGATGATATGAAATTTTGTGTATAATCCATATATGCCATAATATGCATATATATGTAATTTTAATGATTTTTAAAAAAAACTTCTAGTATTTTTTTTCCCAAATATGACTCACTATATGGCAACTAGAAAATGAGGAAGGGATGAAGGTAATCCGGACAATGTTTGGCTGGGGGCAAGAACAGTTATGGGTGAATGAGAAATACTTATTAATGAGTTCGATGAGATTAGCTGGGAGTGGAAGACGCTGAGAGACGTCTTCGTTACGAGAGGCTGAGGCCCAATATGCACATTGAGGGGAAAGATTTACCCCTCAATGGTTCGAAAGTTTTACATTGGGATGACCACCATGTCTAACGATGCATCCTCCCATACCCTCACTATACACGGTGTATAGTTTGAGTTCTTGGTGGATGTTATCACCGAGTTACTCCAGATTCCGCGTATACTACTTGAGGCGACAACTACTTAGGCTGGTGACACAGCAGGTGCATTTGCTCCGGGCACATCTAAGGTAGATCTAGCCACTTCTGCTTCATCTACAGGCCCGATTGACACTATGGTCGGTCATGAAGAAGATTGGCCTGAGGATGAGGATATTGCTCCTGAGGTCGGTGATGACAAGCGGGATCAGGATTTCTACATCCTCACTGGGAAAGACCGCATGAAGCTCGAGAGGCCGAACTCCTTCAGCCAGAATCAACTGCTGCCTTTCTTTCGCATGTTGTAAATTTTTGTTGCAACAAATGTAGACCCTGTGGCACATAAGACCACATTCAGTCTGACTTGCGCACAGTTCCTAATTCGCTTGGCATGTGGAGAGCCCATTGACTTGCCACTCGTTATATTTGAGTGGATCCATTACGAGGCCAACATCGTTACAAAGGACAACCTCCCATACAGAGTCATCATCATCCGCTTATTACTAGCCTGGGGAGTGCCATTCTAGGCGGAGGAGATGATATTAAACCAGGTGAGCCCCATCGACATGACCACACACTGTCGAAACATTGGACAGGGGAGAGGCTCAGCTCGGCATCAGTCTAGTCCTATGTCAAATCTTGTTTCTTCAATCGAGTCTGGAGACAGTGTTGCTCCCCCGTCTACGAGTAGTAGTCAGTAGCCGGCGATTGCATTTGCTAGGCATGTGCAACCTGCTTGGGTTATGTAGTGATGACAGATATGAAGGCGCATATAGATCGATAGATTGATAGACAGATTGTGCATATAGATCAAGTTGTCGCACATCTTGCACATCATGTAGATGTGCTAAACAATAAGGTTGAGATATTGACTTAGGAGTTTCGATCATTTGTAAACCAGCAGTTCTTAATGTCGATTGTAAAAATTAATCATATTTTGTTTTTTATATTCGACATATGTAATGGAAAATATTATTTAATGTATGTATTGTAGCTTAATTTCTATTCTCAATTTTCTTTAATATTGACTTATACAACCTTAATATTAAACAAATATATATTATAGTCAATTTCTACAAATTAACATATAACGTTCAAACTTTACAGCTTTAATGTTCGAACTTTGGCGCGCTAAAAATTTTTACGTTCGTACGTAAGTAGACATAACGTTCGAACGTTGGCGCTAAATTTTTTTACGTTCGCATGTAAGTAGACATAATGTTCAAATGCTAAGGTGACATGCGAACAAAATAATTGACACATTCGAACGTTAAAAAATTCTTACCCAACATTTAGTGAAGTTTCCACAAGCCATCTTAGAAAATGCATTTTAGTGACAGTTAGGAGACCGTCATGATTTTTGAACCGTCACTAAAAAGTATATTTTTTGTAGTGAGGAGCTATGAGCTGCTGCATCGAGCAATTCAGGTAGCAGCAGCACGAGTACTAACATGATTGATCATAACATGATGATTGGAACAAGACACCTTCCCATTGTGGACTTAAGAGATTTGGGTCCCTGTACATAGGTGATTTTGATAAGTGGGTTGCAGAAAAACTTCATGCTTTATGAAGTTATCAACATTCTTCAGAAGAAGGAGTTGATGTTGTCAGTGCTAGCTTTAATACAGCAGGTGATAAAGTTTTCTGTATAATTCATGCTTAGGTACTATATATAATAATATTGCATGCTGTAGCACTAGTTCTTCTTAAATCTGATCTTCTCAGATCGAGTTCAGAGTATTCGTATCCACAAAAGAATTATATAAAAATAATTTCACAAATTTATGTGATTTATTTGATCCATTACATCTATTTTACAATAAAAATAACTTTATAATCTGAAGAACCATGTCAAGCCACATCAGTTTGTGGGATTGCTTTTGTGTAATCCCTTTGTGACTAGAGTATTTATCATATAATATCTGTGTAGAAAGTTTCTGATACCATGCATGCATTTAACTAATTATATGTATTTTCTAGGTCAAAATTTCTAGAGTTGGGATTTAGACTTCAAGTGTACGACAAAGATTGCATGAGTTGATATACTGAAATGGGGTTTCAAATGGCGGACATACCAAGCATTGCAAAAAAGGGTTTTTGTTGCGTCAGTTTTTGTCATCGCAATATATGACTTGTAATAGATGGAAAAACAAATGGTTTGGTAAAGAACACCCTTCATTAATGTCCATTATTTTGTGCCATTAAAAATAATATATCAACGCAAATATCCTTTATTTACCAGCGGTATTTTTTAGCCGCAAAAAATTACATGATTGCACAAATAGCGTCCATGTCTATTGCATCGCAAAAATATCAAGAATAGAAAAAATGGATTTTTTCCATTGCGATATATTTTATGGCAATAATAATTTCATCGCAAATGTGTTTTTTTCGATATGAATGAAATCACAGTGATCAAATTTGGACAAAAACTATAATACCATCGCAACAATGAACCTGTTGGTGGTCACAAATGACTTAAAACCTAGGTCTCAAAGCATTAATTTATTTGTATGAGTAGTCTAGTTAAAACATGAGTAACAATAGAATACTTACTATTCATTAACTAAAACAGAAATACACATTTGAACTAACAATACTCTACTATCATTTATACCCCAACCATAGAACAACGCATAAAAAGCTGATGAACAAAAGTGTACCATAGAACATGTATTTCTTCATCCACTTGAGTGATGTACCAATCACTCTATTACATATAATAGCAGTACCAAAACAACATCAAGTAGACCAACTTCTTATTGTTCTTTTATATGAGGCAATAGTTTTTGAACATTTAATGCAAGACAACTATAATACGTGATATGCACACTGTGTCATGTGGCAGACAACATTTGAGTCCTTTCTGTGATGGAACCATACTACCCCTTTGCCCCAGAACCGTTCGACCCCATCTATTGACCAATCACCCATCAGGTTTCATGTGATATCACTTTTTTTTGCATCCATCCAGATATGCTTATAGTTAAATAATCCAAGTAATATAAAAGGATATCAAACTACATATAATGGACATTGCTGTTTAACTAAACTACCAATGGCTCATTTTTTTTTTTTTTTAAAAAAGTCAGGATCCCATGTATATGTTTAAAACTTGGTTATACCTTGACACATGAACTGTAATGGACATGGTTGTTTTGATCTAGAACATACAAGGGACTTTTACATGCATAAGTCAATAGTACATTACTACACAAACTGAGAAAGGTTAAAATACTTGTTCAATGAAATTATGGAATGCAAAGCACTACTTAGAAGAATATCTAAGTTGGTTTCCCAACTTGTCGATTGGTGGAACGAAATCAATTCCTTTCATCAATTTTAATCCCAACACAATACTAACCACAAACTCGTGAAATATACACCATTTCCTTACTAACTCCCATACAATTCATTCCATCAATCTGAGGTTCACAGATTTTATGTGGGGAAACTAAACCATCACAGGTGAAATTACCCAAATATACCACTTAGAAAGCATTGTAAAACCATTCTACTAACTCCCCCCAAACTGCATCGAAAATCCTTATATCATTGAAGCACTAATAATCTTCCAACATATTAACTAAAATAATTGTCTAACTAATAAATATATTCAAGCATAGCCATTCTTGTCAGGTAAGCCAATGTAGCAACTAAAATATCTTCATAACTAACATTATTATAAAGATCAAATAATCTTGGACATATGAAGAATTACATAACAAAGTACTTAGAATGAAGCAGCCAACATCATGCTCATAACTTGCAAACTAACACTACCATACTAGATGCTATTACTTTTTGACAAATACCTGTTTCTTGGGTTGTCGCCCCCAGAACAAGATATTTGCATGTATCTAACCACAAGTGCCATGGGCTTTCCCTCTTTACTGGCAATGGCTACAACAAGGTCTCATAATACCCATTCCAATATTAATGTTTGTGTTCTTTTCATTGACAACCACTAGTCACTCCAAGTCCCTTCTGTCTATGGCTTGGTTACTACCAATAAAGCCAGGTCACTGCATTGCTAACATTAACAAGATTGGTGGAACCTTATCTTTAAACTTTCGACAAACACCTTTCCATGATAACTCCAGAAAGCCATTCACAAAATAAATAAGTGTCGTCAGCCAACACAAGTACTTTACCATGTCCTGTTGCATCTCAAAATAGTCAAAAAGTCATTTTGAAACAACCCTATACATCTCTCGGAGTCTCCCTCAGAGACTCTCACTGCAATAGCTGCTATGATTGAGTATATGTAAAAAATCTATCAAATTTCACACGCTTTACCAAAATCTCTTGAACATTTGCCTTTAGTGCCTCAAACTGTGCCTTGTAAAACTGCACATCCTCTAACAATACACCTTCATCATCGCCGGTTTGCACTTTCCCTGATGTTACGGGCATTAGCTTCTCGCCCAAACCCCTTTCATATCCTAATCTCCTCCCTAGGACCTCCCTGAACACTGCAGCTGCTATGTCCTTAATGCACTTTTCTGCTTGCATTTCATTTTGCTTTTCCATCATTTTGTCCTTTCAAAATAAAAATGGATCAATATGTTCATTTTTACTCATGAACCTATAACAAAACGCAAGAGGCATAGATATTATGTTAATTACAATAGAAAAATAGCGCACTTCCCCTAATTAGTCATGTAACTCACATTCAACTCTTCAATCATGTTGGTCACAAACCCGTTCTTCTTCTTTGACTATCGAGTCTCTTTAAAACATTCTACCAAATTAGTAACACCCTCATGCTGAAACATCCAATTCAAATATCATCAAGTGTACCACCTAAGTTATGAGTTTTGCTACAAATCAGCCACTATTCATATTACACACCCCACACTTATAGTTTTCATAGGATGTGGGAGTTTTTTTCATAGGAGAGGGGTGTGGATAGTGAATAGTGGCTGATGAGAAAAATTATTCCCTAAGTTATATAACCATATTTGAGAGAGAACTTCTTATTATTATTCAAATTAATTTCTATATACAAATAAACACATAATAATTATATTCGCCTTGTTTTGTAGTGACAAGGCCTAGTAAAAAAAGTCATGCAACGCGGTTAAAGCAATAATTAATGAAAGACATTATTCACAAAATATCATGAAGAATAGGCCTGGATCGGAATTTCCTCCACGGTTTACAGAGTTTAGATATTTTACATGCTTTGCGCAATATTTTGTTTGGTTTTTCTTGTTTATTTTATATGAGGTTGTTTTGCTAAATGGATTTAACTATATTCTATATGAAAATGAAGTGTAAACATACTGTTACATACGGCTAAAAAATGAATGTCAAAGGAACTTTAATCCAAAGTCAAAGGGGATGGTAATGCCCCAATTAGGATGTTTGAACTATAAACCTTGGAAGGTCCGTGTAAACCTAAGCTAGTAAACTCTGTCATGGGTTTCCTATATCAAAGCAACCCATTAGTTTGAACTAGGGTTATCTTTCAAAAGTCTGTGGTGAAAATGGGGGTGAGGAATCGAGGTAAATCTTTGTACTAAGCTTGAACTTTCTATAAACATGCAGAAATATATTTCAAAAAGCAGTGGTGGAGATCTTTGTATTTTGCAGCAAACATGGACAAATATGGGGGTGAGAAATCGAAGGACACCATAGCCATGAAACCAAAAATTAGATTTGAGAGACATAAGAGTTTGAGATGAGGTGTACCTCACGTGATGACCGTTCTGGCCCAGGTTTCACCACACTTTTGCGTGCTCCTTTTTACATGTTCAGTTTAACTCTTTAGAATTTATTCTTATGGCTTTTAATTTCATTTCAATATTAAACGTTTATATGAATACAATATAGATTTAATTTTGTGAGCTTAACCAAAATTATTTTTAAATTGATGAGAATTCAATGCTCGTGATATTTAATACATATGCTCAATAACATTAATGCCAAATGAAGTTACACGTACTCCATCGTGTCAAATTTATAAGACACTACAACACAATTTGTAGTTTGTGACAGAGAAAACCGTCACAAAAAATAACCAAAACGTCACTAAATACATTTGGTGATAGTTTGAAATGGTCACCACGACCATCACCTAACATGCGTCTCAAAATACAATTGGTGATAGTTTACTGTGCAACCATCACTAAATGTATTTTTAGTGACGGTTGGAGGTGTTCCATTTGGTATAACATTCAAACATGTCATTTTTCTATGACAGTTGAAATCTGTCACAGAAAGTAATGTTCAAACGTTTGACATAATGTTAGAATGTCAACCCAACCAATTGGAATTTGAATAACAGTAGTTGACGTTTGTTGATTATAGTTCGAATGTATCACTAACACGTTCAAAAGTTTATACGTCTGAACGTTAACTGCAATAAATGTTCAAATTTTAGTTCAAACGTTAACGGACCAATGTTTGAACGATACGAGTATAACATTCAGACATTCATTCGAACACAAGTGGTATGTTTGGATGTTTGTTCTAATGTTAATCATTTAAACATTTGAACGTTTTGTTCGTTTGAAGGTGAGTACGTTCGAACATTATGTTATAATTTTGTTAAATTACATTCGAATGTTGGTTGGAATGTGAACCAACATTTGAACATTTTTTAATTGCATTCAAATGTACAGATCATAAATACTAATGTCATAAAATTAAAAAACATACCAATTGTATCATATTACACACCATCATTTAACAACTAACAATGTCTTATAAAGTTTCAAAATTAGATATTAAAAGTTACATACACTGATAAAATTTATTTCTTCTTCTTTCCTCGCCCACCGCGATTCTGTTGTAATTACATAACATGCTACATTTGCACCATCATCTCCTGCTGCACTTGCTCTTGGACTTCACTGCATATTCTTTCCTCTTGGTTTCTCTGTTCGTCTTGCAAAGGCGTCTCTAAATGAGGCTGTCACTCTAAGAGGGACTCCAACTAATCTTGCTGTCTCGACCTCATATACTCATTCTTGCACCGTGCAGCTTCTAAATCTTTGGTAATATTATTAATTTGTAAAGTCAATGAGGTTGAAGAAGATGAACCGGAATGCTTGAAAGATCATCCCAAACCTCTTGCCATACTAGACTTGGGCCCAAGCACTTGTGTGAATATGTCTATGTCACTCGGAGAGGATTCCCCAGGAGCTAATTGCATTTCCATCACTTTTTCCTGCAATTTGAAAGAAAACACACAATAAGTAATGTATTAAAAGAAATACAAATAAAAAATAATCTAGATAAGATGTTGCATAATTTATTTAACAAAATTAACACTGCTTACATAATTATTTGCAACGGCAGGATACATCCACTCACTACGCTCATTAGTTTGAGTAGCAGCACAAACATAAACGAGGGAAAAGTTTTTAGGATCATCATGTTTCTAACAAAGCGACATTAGCAATTTTAAAAAGATAGTGTTAGTACTTATATAAAAGAATATAAAAAAAATAAATGAATTCTATATTTTATTAATTACCATTTTTTTAGCAAGACGGTGGAATGATCTTGAACTGGCACGATGATGGACAATCAGAGTGGTTCTATTCTATGCATTTGTAGAACTTAAGTGCTAAAAAATTAATTAAGAATAGTAATTGCAATATATATACATATAATATATAGAATGAATATAAATGTAAATAATTAAAGAAAATAAATCTAGAATACCTGATAGTCTGAGATGCGAAAAGATCAAAACACTTTCTCTAATCGTCTAACTTCATCTGCTGGAAAGGGGACTGCGCAACCTCTTCCAACGTCTCAAACTTTTTGACGTGGTCATGATATCGTCTCTTGTGATGTCGGAATAGTATAGCCATTAACTCATTCAGAGTTCTTCAATCCTCGCTATTGCCAAAGTCGAGGTCAAATTCATCCTAGTAAGTAAATTACGTCAAAAATATGATATACTAATCTAGGTGAAAAAAATAGACTCTCAAAGTAAACTTACCAGCACACAACTCCGAATGTGCTCCTTAATCTCATTTAGAACATCTTGCCATGATTGCACATAAAATGGAGCATAAGCTAGGACTATTATGCCAATATAGGAGGAAAACACTACTGCACTATCATCCAATCCTCCAGTAGAATGGTGACCTTGAGTTTTCTGTGCCTTCTATTTTTTTCAAGAGAAATGCCACATATATAGCCACGACATCAACGAGCAGATGCATCAACTAATAGATAATAGTATAATTAATTAAGTATATAGTTATTAAAATAAAAGTATTAATATATAATTAATTTTCAATGACATTTCCTTACTGGTAGGTGTCGATTGATTATCGTTCTCTTGGGTGTTAACTTGATCTTCAGGAGAGGATTCCTTGGGTGGGGAGTCCTCAACGGGTTTAGGACTTCGACTTGATGGAGGAGGCACATTTCTTCTTTGTCATTTTGGCAGCGTCGTTGAAAATGATTAATGTGATAAAGAATATTAATTATAAGAAATTATGAAAAGTATAACATTCTATAGTCATCTATTATATAAAATTTTAGTACTTTTATTCTTCATCTTCGGATGTATTTTTCATTTTTGTTTCAGAATCTCCCTCAATAACATCTTCGCCATCATCATCAATCTCTTCTTCGTCCTCCTTATCCACTTCCTCCCCGGATTCTTCTTCGTCTTCTTCTTCTTCTTCTTTCTCACTTACTTGAATTGAATGATCATTTAATACGAACGTGTCTAGATCAACAAACCAATTACTACCCTATCCATCTTCTTGGTAGGCCTCTACAATCAGAGTGTCATCTTCATCTCCACTATTCTCGTAATCTGCACTAGTTCTAGCTTCATATATATTTCGAGGGATAAATTTTTGTACGACTCGTCAAGTTATCTCTTCACTATCTTCATCAGCACTTTTCATTGGATCAATCAAGTAATATACTTGGGTAGCTTGATAAGTTAATATGAATAAATCATCTTCGTACCATTTAGATGCATTATTGACACTCGTAAAGTGATTATCCCTATGTATCGAAACCCAACCATCGCCTAGATCCCACCAATCACATTTAAAGACATATGTTACAGACCCACCCAGATATTTCAATTTGATAATATCACGTATGACACCATAATAGTCAATATCATCTGTTCCATGACTCCCCTCAACCAACACACCACAGTTTTGAGTCTTTCTATTACATTCACGGTCCAAAGTATGAAATCTATAATCTCGAATCGTGCATGCAGTGTATTGAAGTGCTCTATTTGAGAGACCACAGGCCAATGCATACAATTTAGGAGAAACTGATCCGAGATTACGAGCACGTTGTTCCAAAATCTTTCAATTGAAATATTATATATTTATTAAAAGTTACCCAGAGTTAAAAGTTTCAAAATCTAACATATATGTAATTTTAGTTCATACACGTTGTTTAAACCATCTAGGAAATTCTTTCTCATGTCTTGCCTCTATATTCTAAACCCCTTTCATCCTAAGTTTGTCCATGTGCTCATTGTATATAAGTGCAAATAAATTTTTTTGAGCATAAAAGTTAAAGTTAAACTTTTTTAACTAGAATTATTTGAAGCATACAACAACATATCTGTGATAGTCATCAATCTCCTGACAATTATTTAGCACGTATCACCAAACTTTACCCAACTCCCCATCAATTAAATCATAACCCGTTTATGCACCCAATGTCGTACATTTTGAGAAAACACTGATAACTCACAAGAAGGCGGAGCAGCAAGATCAGCATTTTGCTCGTAAAAATTAAATAGTGTCTCAACACCATAAAGATATAGAGAGAAAAATGTTAACCATTTATCATGTATATAGACCTATGCTATTGAACCCTCAACTCTAGCTTTATTTCTAACAGTGCGCTTCATCGACCCAAATATCTTTCAACTAGATACATCTAACGGAACTGCACTAGTCCATGACATCAAAAAGTGATAGTGAAAAAATCTCCTCGAATTTATGTAGTATATGATGACTTGCAAAATTTCATGTTGCAGATTTACAACTTCGCTCGAGTGAAGGCTTTTGGCCGCTCGAGCGAACTCAGGCAGATTCAAACCCTCGACTGCCGCTCGACAGTGAGCTCGAGCGGGATGCGGGAATACAAATATCGCTCGAGTGGAGACATTGGCCGCTCAAACGAAATCAGGCAGAGTTGAACGCTCGAGGTGCGCTCGACAAGCCGCTCGAGCGAAGTTAGGCAGAGTCGACCGCTCGATGTTCACTCGACACCCCGATCTAGGGTTTTCCGCTGTCACACCATATAAAAGTGATTTTTGACTTTATGGCCGTACTTTTTGACTGGAGAACACTTTTGGGGAGAGAAAAACACATCTAGAAGGATTGAAATCATCCGTTTTGAAGAGGGAATTCCACATGATGCACATACGTTGGAATCATACACGAGCACAGACGGGAGAAAAGAATCGAATCATTTCCTTGAGTTTTTGACGACGAGTTGTGGCTGCAAGGAGTATTTTTCAGCGTTTATTTTCTTCCAATTTTCTCAGAACAATTATGGTGAATTCATTTATATTGAATTCAATTTCTAGTATGAGCTAAATTTTCTTTATTCTAGGAAAACGATGTAACCTAATTCCGAACGATGCTTGATTGTCTATGCTAATTTAAGGCGATTCTCTCTTTGTTTATCTGATTTATTCTGAATTTATTGCTTCTAATTAACTGGCCATTGATTAGATGATTATTAATCTTGTGATTTGCTATCGAAAGAGGGAATCATAGGGTAGATCTTGAATATTTCAGCATAAGTAAGTATAGAGATCGAAAGACTTGTATGAACCTATGTAGTAATTAAATCATTGGTATTATTGCGTTCTTGATTATTTAATTTGCATATTCTTGTGTGAATTGATGAACAAGAATAATTTCCAATTGACTATCGAAAGAGGCTTTTGGATGAATTAGAGACTTGCTAATGGACAAAAAGAATTAAATTAAATTAGTTGGATGAGAGAAGCATAGTGAAGAATTAGGTGAAATCGATTTCCTATAAGTTTTCTTTCCCATTAATCTGATCTTCGAGCGTCAGTTTTATTTCATTTGCGTATTTCTCTTTGAGTAAATTTTAGTTTAAATTGCAACTACGAAAATCTTAATGATTCCTCTAGATAAAATCTAGATTAGTATAATTTTGGTATTTGGCATAAATAAGGTACTAATCCCTGAGGACGATACTCTTCTTATCACTTTTCTATAAAACTACGATACTGTGCACTTGCAGTTTTGCACCGATCAAGTTTTTGGCGCCGTTGCCGGGGATTGGTTTAATCTTATTCTTTTAGTCAATATTGATACTAAGTAATCTTGGTTTTAATTTAGAATTTTATTTTAAGTTGTTCTGATATTTTTATTGTTCTACAGGTGTGTTTTTTAAGTTGGATGCGTCGTGCTAGATCTCGTGCTATTATTCCTTTTGATCTTGAGATTGAAAGAACTCTTAGGTCACGAAGAAAAAATAAGATACTAGCCATGGCTGAAGAAGAACGTGAGGCACTACCACGCACCTTGAAGGACTATGTTCGGCCAGTAGTGAATGGAAATTACTTGAGTATAAGGCACCAGACTATTAATGCCAACAACTTTGAGCTCAAACCAACTTTGAGCTCAAACCAGCTTTGATTAGCATGGTGCAGTAGGCTCAATTCAGTGGATCGCCACTTGATGATCCCAACATTCATTTGGCAATGTTCTTGGAGATTTGCGATACTGTGAAGATCAATGGTGTTACTGAAGACACCATTAGACTGAGATTGTTTCCTTTTTCTTTGAGGGACAAGGCTAGAGGTTGGCTACAATCTCTACAACAGGGAAGCATCATTAGTTGGCAGGACATGGCTGAGAGGTTTCTTGCTAAATTCTTTCCTCCAACAAAAACAGCCCAACTCAGGAGTGAGATTGGTCAATTCAAGCAAAATGATTTTGAATTACTCTATGAAGCATGGGAGATGTATAAAGACTTGGTTCGACGTTGCCCACAACATGGATTGCCAGATTGGTTGCAAGTTCAAATGTTCTACAATGGGTTAAATGGGCAAACTCGAACCATAGTTGATGCAGCATCTGGTGGCACTTTGATGTCGAAGACAGCTGCGGGTGCTACTGCCCTTTTGGAAGAAATGGCCTCAAACAATTATCAATGGCCAACTGAGAGAACTTTTGCTAAGAAGGTTGCTGGAATTCATGACTTGGAGCCGATAGCAGCCCTTTCAGCTCAAGTTGCTACTCTATCTCATAAGATTTCAGCCTTGACAACACAAAGGATACCACAAAGTACAGAATATGTTGCATCTGTGAGCATGACAGTTCCAAGTAATGAAGCGAGTCAAGAACAAGTTCAATATATCAACAATCGGAACTACAACTATCGTGGTAATCCTATCCCAAATTACTATCATCCAGGGCTTCGAAATCATAAGAATTTGTCATATGGAAATACAAAGAATATGTTGCAACCTCAACATCCTCCAGGATTTGATAGCCAACCAAGCGAGAAGAAGATGTCACTTGAGGATGCCATGGTTTCCTTTGTTCAGGAGACCAATGCAAGGTTTAAAAAGACTGATTCACGGCTGGACAACATTGAGACTCATTGTAGCAATATGGGAGCCACTATGAAGAATCTTGAAGTGCAAATTGGGCAATTAGCCAATACCATCAATTTCCAACAAAGAGGAGCCTTTCCTAGCAACACTGAAGTGAATCCAAAGGAACAATGCAAGGCCATCACACTTAGGAGTGGAAAAGAAATTGAGAGGTCACCATTAAAGGAGAGCAAGTCCACCCCTACAGTTGTGCACAATGGCCAAAGCAAAGATCAAGTAGAAGAAGAGGAGATTGTCAATGATACACCAGAGGAGACCGACTTGCCTCCAGCAATTTCATTTCCTGACAATCCTCCTATTCTCGCTCCTCCACTTCCTTACCCTCAGCGTTTTCAAAAGCAAAAATTAGATAAGCAATTTTCTAAATTTTTGGATATTTTTAAGAAAATTCACATTAATATTCCTTTTGCAGATGCTTTGGAACAAATGCCAAATTATGTCAAGTTTCTGAAGGACATCATTTCCAAGAAGAGAAGGTTGGAGGAGTTTGAAACAGTGAAGCTTTCTGAAGAATGCAGTGCCATTCTTCAAAAGAAATTACCTCAGAAATTAAAAGATCCGGGGAGTTTCACTTTGCCTTGCACTATTGGAAATTCATTTTTTGATAGAGTTTTATGTGATCTTGGTGCTAGCATTAATCTTATGCCACTTTCTATTTGCAGGAAATTAGGACTTGGAGAGATGAAGCATACAACAATTTCCTTGCAACTAGCGGATCGTTCCATCAAGTATCCACGTGGGATCATAGAAGATGTATTGGTAAAGGTGGATAAGTTTATCTTCCCTGCTGATTTTGTGGTGTTAGACATGGAAGAAGATGAAGAAGTCCCTCTAATTCTTGGCCGACCATTCTTGGCCATGGGAAGAGCTTTGATTGATGTTCAAAAGGGTGAGTTAACATTGAGAGTGAACAAGGAAGAAGTTATGTTCAACATCTATCAAGCCATGAAATTTCCTGAAGATCCAAGTACTTGCTTTTGGGTAGATGTCATTAAGCAATGTGTAGAAGAGGCCTTTCAAGAAGATATGCCACCTGATCACCTAGAACGATGTATTACCACTTCATCTCATGCTTATGATTTTAATAATTCTGCTGTTTGTGAATCTGACTTGCCTTTTGTTAGTGAAGAATTTCTCCACTATGTTTTTGCTTTGGGAGCCTTGCAGCAGGTTACATCAATTACTAATGAAGTGGGGAAGCTAGAGCCGGTGGTACCAAAGAGTGAATCTGAAAATGCTAGAGAAGAGATGTAGAAAAATACAACTCCAGAGTTGAAGCAATTACCTGAGCATCTTTGCTATGCATTCTTGGGTGATAGTGATACATTTCCAGTGATTGTTGCTACATCACTCACACCCGAAGAAGAGGAAAAGTTGCTACGTGTGTTGAGGGAGCATAGAATAGCCTTGGGATGGACTATTTCTGACATAAAAGGAATAAGTCCATCCATTTGCATGCACAAGATTCTAATGGAGGAGCTTTACAAACTAACGATCGAGCATCAAAGAAGATTAGATCCAGCAATGAAGGAAGTCGTGAGAGCTGAGATTTTGAAACTCCTTAATGCTGGAATTATATATGCTATTTCAGATAGCTCATGGGTAAGTCCAGTGCAAGTTGTACCAAAGAAAGGTGGAATGACAATGGTGAAAAATGACAACAATGAATTCATTCCTACAAGAACAGTCACGGGATGGCATGTATGCATGGATTACCGCAAGTTGAATAAAGCAACAAGGAAGGATCATTTTCCACTTCCATTCATTGATCAGATGTTTGATCGATTGGCTGGGTACTCCTACTATTGCTTTTTAGATGGTTATTCGGGATATAATCAGATTGCCATAGCTCATGAAGATCAAGAGAAAACTACATTCACATGCCCCTACGGAACATTTGCCTTTAGGAGGATGCCCTTTGGATTGTGCAACGCCTCTGCGACATTTCAACGTTGCATGATGGCTATCTTTTTCGACATGGTGGAAGATATAATAGAAGTTTTCATGGATGACTTTTTAGTTTTTGGTACATCTTTTGATCATTGTTTGCATAAATTAGCTCTTGTTTTGCAGAGATGTGAAGACAAAAATCTAGTCCTGAACTGGGAGAAGTGTCATTTCATGGTTCAAGAAGGGATCGTGCTTGGCCATAGAGTGTCATCCAAAGGAATTGAGGTGGATCGAGCCAAAATTGCGACCACAGAGAAACTACCACCTCCAAAGAATGTGAAGGGAATTAGAAGTTTTCTGGGACATGCGAGATTTTATAAAAGATATATCAAGGATTTTTCTAAACTCTCTAAACCTCTATGTAATCTTCTTGAGAAAAATTCTGCATTTAACTTTGATGTTGTTTGTTTGCAGGCCTTCAATGCACTCAAGGAGAAACTTATTTCAGCACCAATTGTGATTGTGCCTGATTGGAGTCAACCTTTTGAAGTTATGTGCGATGCAAGTGACTATGCAATTGGAGCAGTGTTGGGGCAAAGGCGAGACAAGCTGTTTAGAGCCATCTATTATGCAAGCCGAACATTGAATGAAGCTCAACTGAATTATACAACAACTGAGAAGGAGATGCTTGCTTGGTGTTTGCTTGTGACAAATTTCGGTCTTACCTCATTGGTACAAAGGTGATAGTGTTCACTGATCATGCAGCACTTCGTTATTTGTTTGGCAAGAAGGATGCTAAGCCGAGGCTAATTCGTTGGATCCTCCTTCTTCAAGAATTTGATTTGGAGATTCGGGATAAGAAAGGAAGTGAAAACTTAGTGGCTGACCATCTCTCTCGGTTAGAGTAAGAGGAAGAAAGACCAGATTCAGTGGTCCAAGAGGCATTCCCTGATGAGCAGTTGTTTGCATGTGAGATCAAACTTCCGTGGTATGCTGATATTGTTAACTACTTAGTTGTAAAGTTTTACCACCTGATCTTACTTACCATCAACGCAAGAAGTTTTTGCATGATGTGAATTATTATCTTTGGGATGAGCCTTTGTTGTTCAAAAGATGCCCAGATCAAATCATTGAAGATGTGTGCCGGAAGAAGAGATGCAAGCCATCCTCCATCATTGCCATTCATCATCATATGGAGGACACTTTGGAGCCACCCGTACAGCAGCTAAGGTACTTCAAAGTGGGTTCTTTTGGCCTTCTATTTTTCGTGATAGTTACACTTTGGTGAAAACTTGTGACCGGTGCCAACGTATGGGAAATATTTCAAGGCGTCATGAGTTACCACTGAAAGGTATCTTAGAAGTTGAGTTGTTTGATGTTGGGGAATAGATTTTATGGGCCCTTTTCCTCCTTCTTTTGGCTTTGCTTACATCTTGTTAGCAGTTGATTATGTGTCAAAATGGGTGGAAGCAATTGCTACAACAACAAATGATGCAAAGGTAGTGCTCAAATTTCTGCACAAGAACATATTCACAAGATTTGGCACTCCACGAGCTATTATTAGTGATGAAGGGACTCACTTTTGCAACAAGTTGTTTGAGAATCTTCTTTCTAAATATGGTGTGAAGCACAAGATAGCACTTGCTTACCATCCTCAAACTAATGGCCAAGCTGAAATTTCAAATAGAGAGATCAAGAACATCCTTGAGAAGACGGTCAAAATCAATAGAAAGGATTGGGCGAAGAAGCTTGATGATGCTTTGTGGGCATACCGGACAGCCTTTAAAACACCTATCGGGATGTCTCCATACCGATTAGTGTTTGGAAAGGCATGTCATCTTCCTGTAGAGTTGGAGCATAGAGCTTATTGGGCTGTGAAAAAGTTTAACTTTGATTTGAAGGCAGCAGGTGAAAAGAGACTTCTTCAATTGAATGAGATGGAAGAGTTCCGGAATGATTCATATGAAAATGCAAAGATCTATAAAGAGAAGACGAAGAAGTGGCATGACAAACAGATTCTTAGGCGAGAGTTTGCACCAGGGCAACAAGTTTTACTCTTCAATTCACGACTCAAACTCTTCCCGGGAAAGTTAAAGTCAAGATGGACAGGTCCTTATACAATTCATGAAGCTTTCTCTTTTGGAGCAGTAGACTTGAAGGACAAGACAGGGAATATTTTCCGAGTTAATGGTCAAAGATTGAAGCACTACTATGGAGAACAAGTGGAGAGGAACTATGCATTGATTCCTCTTGGAGATCCTAATTGATGAGGATTGGAAAGTCTGGCTGTAGACTTTAAAACAAGCGCTTATGGGAGGCAACCCATAGATCTATCCTTCATTCTTTCATTTATTTTATTATCTTTATTTATGTAGTTTTAATAATTTGGTTTTTGATGCAGGTTTTTGTTTTAGCATGAATAAAGAGCTGAAAAATTTCTAAGCTATGGAAGATTCATCATGAAACCAGGGAAGTTATTTCTTCAATCCTTTTTACTTTTGCATTACAATGAGAACATTGTTTAGTTTAAGTTTGGGGGTGTGAACTCCTATAGTCATTTGATCCTCTTATTTTCTAAGTCTTGGGTTGTTGATGGGTTGTTTGATTCTCTTACCAAGCATGCATTGGAGTAAGATTGAATTCTCTATGACTCTGAAATTTGTGATTGAAGATGGTTTTGAGAAAAATTTTCAAAAATTTCTTTTATGTCAAGTGAAGTTTTGTGGGTACTTTGGTTTAAATCTTTGATCTTGAACACAATTGAGCACATAGTCGTTTTTCTTTGATTCCATTTTGCTTATGAAGAGAAGAAGTTGAATTAATTGAAAGAGGGAAGTTCGATTTTGCTTTGCTCTAGAATCCGTTGATGGGTCCTTGAGGCGAAATCCTAGTTGAGACCAAATATTAGAGAAATGATTTAGGCATTTCTTTGGCAACCAAAAAGGTTTCCCAGCCGTCCTAAATATCATGCCCTCATTACATGGTGTGCTTCAATAGTTAACCCCCTTGAGCCTTATGTTACATAAGCTTTTATTTATTCATTGAACTACATAAACCATGCCCGCTCTAAGCCTGAAAAACAATGAATCTATCTTTAATAGTTTGAGAAAATACTTTGGTGGAAAGTTTCATTTAAAAGAGAAAATTAGTGAAAGAGAATGATCCGTATTATGTTTGCTCTGTTTGATCAAAGAAGAAGAAGAAGAAGAAAGGAAGTGAAAAAAAAAAGAAGAAGAAAAAGAAAAAGAAGAAAAGAAAAGAAAAGAAAAAGAAGTCGCTATGCGGAATGTGAATTACTTCAGATTTTGTTAAGGGAATGGTTGGTATTGCATCAGTGATTACAGCAATAATAATGCCACAAGTATGAGCATATTGCTAAAAGAAAGAGCTATGATTTGAATCATGTGGAAATCTCTTTTAGTGTTCTTTTCACAAAGTATTTTCCCAGTTTGCTTTGATTATTCATATCCAGTTCTTTCTTAACCCTCACCCTGTGGCCTATCATTACAAGCTTATTAAAGACCTTTTGATCTCTGATTTTGGTGTTGACTACATTAGTGGAGAGGATTTCTGAAAATTGGACTTATGGGGTTAAGTTTTAAGAGAATTCTTCTGATTTTGATTGTTCTACTTTTATCTGAGTTTGCAGGTGATTTGAGGTTAAATTGACTATCTCACACACACACTCAAGGTCTTAGCTTTTGGTTGAAGTAAACGTCTAACTCTTGCTTGACAAATTGCAAAATTTTTGATTGATTTTCTTGCTATCTTTGATGTTAAAAGAGTAAGATACTAGTAATGAAATCTAAATTCATAAAAGCTTGGTGAGTGATGATACTTCTCTTTGGGGTCGAGTTGATATTGCCTAAACTATCATTTGCTTTTCTTTTTGTTTGAGGACAAACAAAGTTGTAAGTTTGGGGGTATTTGATGACTTGCAAAATTTCATGTTGCAGATTTACAACTTCGCTCGAGCGGAGGCTTTTGGCCGCTCGAGCAAACTCAGGCAGATTCAAACGCTCGACTACCGCTCGACAGTGAGCTCGAGCGGGATGCGGGAATACAAATATCGCTCGAGCGGAGACATTGGCCGCTCGAGCGAAATCAGGTAGAGTTGAACGCTCGAGGTGCGCTCGACAAGCCGCTCGAGCGAAATTAGGCAGAGTCGACCGCTCGATGTTCGCTCGACACCCCGCTCGAGTGAACATCGTATTTTGACAGATCTAGGGTTTTCCGCCGTCACACCATATAAAAGTGATTTTTCACTTTATGGCCGTACTTTTTGAGTGGAGAACACTTTTTGGGAGAGAAAAATACATCTAGAAGGATTGAAATCATCCGTTTTGAAGAGGGAATTCCACATGTTGCACATACGTTGGAATCATACACGAGCACAGACGGGAGAAAAGAATCGAATCATTTCCTTGAGTTTTTGACGATGAGTTGTGGCTGCAAGGAGTATTTTTCAGCATTTATTTTCTTCCAATTTTCTCAGAACAATTATGGTGAATTCGTTTATATTGAATTCAATTTCTAGTATGAGCTAAATTTTCTTTATTCTAGGAAAACGATGTAACCTAATTCCGAACGATGCTTGATTGTCTATGCTAATTTAAGGCGATTCTCTCTTTGTTTATCTGATTTATTCTGAATTTATTGCTTCTAATTAACTGGCCATTGATTAGATGATTATTAATTTTGTGATTTGCTATCGAAATAGGGAATCATAGGGTAGATCTTGAATATTTCAGCATAGGTAAGTATAGAGATCGAAAGACTTGTATGAACCTATGTAGTAATTAAATCATTGGTATTATTGCGTTCTTGATTATTTAATTTGTATATTCTTGTGTGAATTGATGAATAAGAATAATTTCCAATTGGCTATCGAAAGAAGCTTTTGGATGAATTAGAGATATGCTAATAGACAAAAAGAATTAAATTAAATTAGTTGGATGAGAGAAGCATAGTGAAGAATTAGGTGAAATTGATTTCCTAGAAGTTTTCTTTCCCATTAATCTGATCTTCGAGCGTCAGTTTTATTTCATTTGCGTATTTCTCTTTGAGTAAATTTTAGTTTAAATTGCAACTACGAAAATCTTAGTGATTCCTCTAGATAAAATCGAGATTAGTATAATTTTGGTATTTGGCATAAGTAAGGTACCAATCCCTGAGGACGATACTCTTCTTATCACTTTTTTATAAAACTACGATACTGTGCACTTGCAGTTTTGCACCGATCAGTATAGTAGCAATGCCTTCTTCCATCTTTGACAACATATCTCGATTTACTTCCCGAGCGCACAAATCCTTAAAAAACATACAGAGTTCAGATATGGCGACACGTACATAGATATCAGCTTCCCACGAATTCCCACTGGTCATAACTTCTGCAAAAATATATGATAGTCATGACTTTTCAATCTACTAATTTTTCAGTCATCAGGGCTCATGCATATACCAATATTTGAAGCATACCCATTTGGAAACTTCACACCTTGTAACCATTTGCAGAAGTTCATCCTCTCCTCCCTTGTCATCGTAAAACATGCATGCGGCATGACCACCTTGTTGCCTTCCACCCGCAAATGTAGATTTTGTTTAATTCCCATTCTCTCAAGATCTTTCTTCGTCTTGATCGTGTCCTTCTTCTTTTTGTTAATGCTCATCATTGTACCTAGTATATTATCACAGATATTCTTCTCTGTGTGCATTACATCCAAATTATGTCACAACATGCAGGACGACCAAAACGGCAAGTCAAAAAAATATTACACTTTGTCCAATTCAATTCTGATGTGGCTTGTTTTCTCTTGTTCTTTTTTCAAGCTTTGCCAAAACTATTCGCTCTAACATACCAGTTGTTCCACTATCTCTTCTCCAGACAACTCATTTGGTGCAATTCTGTCCTCTACACTCCCATCAAACTTAGAGCATTATCTTCTCCATGCATGATTTGTTGGTAGATAACGTCGATGACCCATGAAACACAAGTTCTGAGAATATTTTAACCAATCACTAGCAGTTTTTTTATTACACGTTGGACACACTAACTTTCATTTAGTACTCTAACCAGAAAGATTCCCATATGCAGAAAAGTCATTTATCATCTACATTACTGCAGCATGTATTTGAAAGATGTCGACATGGATACATCATTAGTTCTGATGCCTGTTTCCCATAACTCTTTCAGCTCTTCAATCAACGGCTGCATGTATACATCAATGTCATTCCCAGGTGATCTCAGGTTAGGAATAAGTAAAGTTAACAAAAAGTTGGACGCCTTAATGCATCTCCATGGTGGAAGATTGTACGGAGTCAACACTACTGGCCAAGTGCTACAACTTGTACTCATATTTCCAAAATAATTGAATCCATCGATTGTGAGTCCCAAGCACACATTCCAAGCTTCTATCCCAAACTTTGGGTATTGATCATTGAAAGATTACCACGCAAGTTAGTTAGCTGGGTGCCTCATATATGTGTCATCCTTAACTCTTTTCTCCCCATGCGACCTCATAGTGTGAGCTATTTTCTTACAGATATATAGTCTTTGCAACCTAGGTCTCAAAGGAAAATATCTTAACACCTTAACCGACACGTTTTTCTTACCCTTCCACCTCGACTCTCTGCATATAGGACCCGCTTGTTTCTCCTCATTCTCCTTCCAGAATAAAATACAATCATTTTTGCATGCATGTATGGACTTGTACTTAAACCCTAATCTGTTTCTCAACTATTTTGCTTAATTAAAGTTCTTTGGCAATGCAGACCCTTCGGGAAACACCTCATTAAATAAGTCTGATACCATGTTTATTGCTTTCTTCGACATCCCATACAATGACTTAATGTGAAGCAACCGCATAATAAACGACATTTTGGAATGTTTTTTACAGCCTGGATAAAGCTCGAGCTTTGCATCTTCCCACATTGCTGTGAAATTTTCAGAATCAGTCCATCGGCCACTTGAGGCATTGTCGTCAACCTCATCCATAAACATCCTAGAGCCAATGTCACCCAATATCTCCTCCATCTCATCCCACTCATAATCATCATCCACGTGCCACAAATAATTAGGATGACCGAACAATGTGTCTGTTGACTGTGCATACGGCTCACCATGCAGTACCCATCAGGTACACCCTGATCCATACCGTTCACAAATATATGACTTTCAACTTCATACAACCCTATCGTTTAAAAATTTTTACACCCTTGACATGGATACTTAATATAATCACGACTATCAATAGAGGCCCTTGCAAAATCAATGAAGCTTCTTACTCTATGCACATAGAGTATGTAATCCTTTCCAAGTCTATCACCTAGACACATCTAACATATGTCCATTTCTAAAAAATCTATCTATTAGTAACGCGTGCATAGAAAATTTACATGCATGTCATGCTCAAACTCGCACTGCTCTTTCAATAAGGTAGTTGGTCTTATCCCATTCAAGATTATATTATCCATATTGCACATATTTCATCACTCTACTACTTTCCGCATCAGTAGAAATTTCGGCAGCCCTTTCCATAGTTCCTCAAGTATACAAGTTCACATAGAGGGATTGTGACCTTACAAACAGTATACGTGAAGAACTGTAGAGGAAGACACCAAAATTTCATACTAAACCTCTTCAGTAGGAATAACAAGAATGTGTTATACAAATAATATAATCCCAAACTGTCCACACTGGACAATTCAAGAATTAGATTAGTAGACACCTAAATGTACACTAATTCCCAAACGGGTCTAAGGTTATTTATGCAATGTCACACAATATCTTCAAGAAAAACACTATAAAAAATATTTTTATGTTGTTTGAATTAACAATGTCAAACAAATATAATAGTGTTATATTGTTAAACTAGAGCTAAGATGGAATAATATGTTCACAAGTTTCCTGTATGTAGACAATGAGGGAGAATGATTTTGAAGAAATGTCTAAATTTAGTCTAATTACTTAACTATCACAAACTCTCTGGCGTGACAACTCTCAACACCAAAAAGGCTTTTCCAGTCAAGCAATTTAACAGACATTTCTTCAAGATAATTCTTTCTCATTGTCTACATTGCAGGAACCTTATGAGCATATTCTTCAATATCTCTCTAGTTTAACAATATAACACTTCTATTTGTTTAACATTATTAATTTATATAAAAGATAAAAATTATTAATTATGGAAAAGAAGCTTCAAATTTTTCAACAAGCAACAAAGTATTTTAATTGGAAGTTCTTAAATTATAATTTTAATTGTTATTATATATGTTAATTACTTATTAATTGATATCTATGTAATTTTAAATGTTATTATATAATAGTTATTATAATTGTTATTATATATTTTATTATAATTGATAATTATTTATTTCTTATTATTTATTTTATAACTTAGTATAAAATGGTTTATTTTAATTACTTACAAAAATAAGCACATATTAGTTATAATTAGTTATTATGTCTAAAATGTTTACTAATATTTTTATACTTAATTTGTTATTTATTTATATAGACAATAAGTATATATAAATTTCTAATTAAGCATTTATTTGATCCTTTGTTATTTACTTTCTATTTTATACTAAAAAGAGAGTAATTTATTCCTTCCAACTCTCAACTTAATTATTTGGTAGGTTCAAGACTTCTTTTTTGAAGAGTGTTTTACTTTCTTTATTTTTATATATATATTTAATAATATAATGATTTGGAAAGTCACAAGGGTAGGAATATTTAATGTGTTATTATTAATTATAGTTATTGTATGTATATTATATTTTATATATAGTTAAGTTATTTACTTATAAGTTGCATAATAATCATATTCTAATTAAACTAGTATTCCTATATTATATATACTTATTACATATTAAATATTTATTCCCATATTAAATGTTGATATTTTAACTTTAGTGAATAATAAGTTTATTCTTATTCTTAAATTAAGTTCATAAACTTCATCTAGTTCCTAAGAAAGAACAATATCAAAAAAAGCTCACAAATTTATTCACAAACAAGAATCACAATAATTTCACTATATTCACAACATATTTAATAAATATTCACACACAATAATAACAATAATTTCACATATTCACAACATATTTAAAAAATATTCACACACAAATTCACAATTTATAAACATATTCCCCACATATTCAATAAAAATTCACAAACAATAATTACAAGGACGATGCTACTCTGCCGCTCAGAGTACACCGCTCCATTTGACCGCACGGCAAAAATTTTTTTTTTTTTCATTTTTCTTTTCAGATTTTTTTAATATTTTTAAATATTTTTAAAAAATATAAAAAAATATCAATACACTTAAAATCACTTCCTTAATCACTAAGTAAAAAAAAAAATTGAAAAAAAAATTTTGTGACCAGCGGTCACTTTGAGGGGGCATGGGGAAGGGGCACCCAAGCATTTTCCTAATCACAATATATAAACATATTCCTAACATATTCAATAAAAGTTCACATATTTATTCACAATGATATCACATATTTGTGCATATATTGACATATTCACAAAAAAATTCACAATAAATTCACAACAAAGTTTAAAAATATACATAGCCCAACAAATACTAGTATCAAATCAAATGCTTCAACAAGCTCCACCAAATAATCCTTCAAAAAATATATAAAAAAAATTAGTTGTAATCTCACAACACATTCTTACAGTAAAATAATTAACAAATAAAACAAAAAATTTGAAAGTAAAAGTAATCTCACCTTACCCGTCTTGAAGAACAAACCAATTAATGCCAAGGAGCAATTACTTTCTAACTCTCTCTCACTCAAGCTCTCTCTCACTCTAACCCTCTCTCACAAAAACTCTCTCTCTCTCTAAACCATGACCCTCTCTCACCCTCTCTATCTCTCTTTCGCTCACAAGATGAAGCAGAAATGACTGCTTTTCATCTCGTGTGTGTTTTCATGCAAAAAATGTTTCATTTGTTCTGACGTTCGAAAGTTTAAGTTATACTTTTGAACATTAACAATTCAAAAATATATATAAATTATAATGTTAACGTTCAAAAATTTCATATGTAACATTCGAACGTTAAATTGGAACATTCGGATGTTTAATCTCATCACCCAGTTGAAAAAATCGAGTGAAACATTTTCTGCATTTTTATCACGGCCGAATGTTTATAAATGGAGCTGAGGAAATGAGTGAGGAATTTCCCACATTTTTCCTTATATTCGTTAACGTTCGAACGTTGAAATTTTCATCCCTTCATGTTCGAACATTAAATTGTAATGTTCGGACTTTACATATTTTATAACTAATTTTATGATATTAATATCAATATGTTATAACTAATATATAATTAATATAATACTAGTAGTTGGGCAACGTCCAATGGACGTTTACCCAGTATATAGAAATATTATTTTTATTAAGAAAAAAAATTTAATTAATAATGTAATGCTTTTAGAAAAAAAAATATAATTTCTAACATCAAATAGTAAGATAGACTTAAATCGGTTTTAAAGTATTTAAAATTAAAATCTTATTATTTACTACTCCATGTGCTATTGGGTAAGGGTAGAAATAACAAGAGTAATTCTACATGCAGTCGTGGAGTGTACAAACGCCGCGCAATCGTTTTGAAAAAGTGTGGGGTCCACGATTAAAAAGTTAGTTTTTTATTCATGTGGGTCCCATATTAATTCACTTTTTTCAAAGAGACTGCGCGCCGCTTGTACAACCACGACTGCAAATATCATTTCTCAAATAACAAATACGTGAAAAAAAATACCCTTGAACCAAAACTGTATAGTGGAAGAAACAAACAGTTAACAGTAAAGTAACGTGCATAACAGATTTTCTTAGTTTAATAAAGCAATTATTTTTAAAAAGTGATATAATATTTATAAAGAAATAAAATATTAAGGTTTTTATAAGATATTGTTATTTGATTTTAATGTTTGATAATGAATTTAAATTGATAAATAAATAATATTTTATTGAAATAATTGTATTCGTAAATGTAGTTGATAAATAAATTTAAACTTAATTATTTTACATTTCTTTTTATTTATATAAGGAATGAATAAAAATTTTAAATCACATATATAAATTTATATATATATAATAGAATATATATATATATATATATATATCTAATATACCTCCTAATAAATGATTATTAATGCATGAGTTCTAGGATCAATGCATTCCGCATGAATTTTGATAATTATAAATTTATTCATAAGTGATTAGGGAGAGAAAGATTAAAAAAATAAGAATTTTTAAGAAGAGAGAGTCACTTTAATTTATTCATGCAACTAACGGTGTTAATTTTAATGGTAAAACAACAAAAACCATTAAACCAATAAAATTCCGTTAGATAGCCACTTTATATATATAAAGATATTATATTAATATATTAATATGTAATATATTAATATTATATATAATATATTAATATTAAATATTAATATTAATATAATAAAACGTTAAATTGTTACTTATTCTATTTAATAATTACCTCTTACTTAATTTGCATTATCTCTTGTGCAACAAAATAAACAAAGAAAATGGTGGCTTTCATCCTACTTTTTTCAAGACCGTTATGCATCCTCTCCTCCTTCTCCATGCATACTATGTGTGGTTGTCAATGTTGGGGTTTGATAATCATTGGCTAACGTAATTGGTTTGTAGAGTAGTGCTACATCCTTGGGAGGATGTAGCCAGAGGATCTTCCGAGAAGGCAAAAAAAAAAGAAGTCTCCTATATTTTCTAATTTGTTTTCATCCATTTTTTTGGTATTCTTAAATATTTTTTGAAGTTCCTAAAAAAATTCACAACATTTTATAAAAAAATATTTTCTTAATCACTAAATTAAAAAATAATAATATACTATGAAATGCTCGGATCCATTATCTATATTGATTAATCCAAGATCAATCATTATAATATGTTAAATATTCCTCATTTAAAATATGGTCTACAAAAAGATTATAAAAATGATTGTATGTCTTGTTATAAATGCATACATTAATTTAATTATACTGTGTATTATTCTTCCATTATATATATAGTATTAGTGTATAGTATTAGGGTAAGTTCTAATTAGTATACGTATTAATACATATAGTATTAGTATATGTATTGGTACCTTTAATTCATAATGATCACGAAAATCAATATTTTGAGCGTAATAGTTCAACATGAAATTAAACATAAACAGAAAAACTCAACAATAAAATAACAATAAGATATAATATACCAATAAAATAACCAATGGCTCTAATACCAACTATTATGTCTTTTAGACTCCTTAGAATAATATTCATTAGTATGATTTCCCTTAATCTTATTTATTTATAAATCTTTAAATTGATTTTCAATATTATTTATTTCAGAGTCAAATAAATCAGGTGAATCTGCTCTTGAAGAAGATGCAGTATTATCAATATTTAATTTTTCTAATTTGCTAAAGATTTGTTCTAGCAAATGGTCTTTAGTTTTAGAAAAATTAGATTTTAAGTGAGCAGGAATTTCATGGGGATAAATAAAGGAACTTCTTTTACTTCTTTAATAGGAGTTTTAATAGGAGTACTATACTTTATAGTAATACTATAAATATAATTAATAAAACTAACAACAACAATATACTATATATAGTATATAGCATTATAAGTATATATATAATACCAGATATATAGTATACTATAATATATATATATATAAAATATACTATATATTACATTATATATATATATATAACTATATTCTATATATATAGTATATGTTACAATATATATATATATATAGTATATAATAATTGTAATATTCAATTGTGAAATATTCGGACGTAGTATTTTCTCATGTTTGGACATTTCCATTAACGTTTGAACGTTACTCAAATTGATGTTCAAACGTGTATATAAGCCAAAAACCGAAATGGGAAACGTCATTTTTTGTGGCATTTCCCATCTCTCTCCACTGTCAACGTTTCCACTAAATCACTACCGCCGCCGTCAAACTTTGACACAACCGTAACAAAAAAGTAGGCATCTCTCTTTTGTCCTTCTACATGTTTTTTTTTTAAGTTTTACGTGAAAAATGAAAATTAGATGAATTTAGTGGTGGTTGGATTTTCAACTCTATTTTCTGGCCACCACGAACTGCCATTGGCCAAATGGCCATCGTAGAAAAGTTTCTTGAAGTGTATATTTCGTTTCTATGGTGACATTTTGCCACTTAGATAGTCGTACGCGATTTTTGAGAATGGCTAAGTCGACTCAGCGATTCTGTGTTACAACGTTCAAATGTTTCAACCAGAACATTCGAACATACAACATTTCAAATACATAGCCGTTAGTATTCCATGTGTGAACGTCATTTTCTTACATTTGAACATTACTTTTATTAGTTAATTTGCATTTGAATGTTGAATATTAATGTCCAAACATACTACTTTTCAATTTATTCGTCATTTTGCTTTCCACATTCCAACGTATTTATCTTACGTTCGAATGTAAATCTTATACATTCAAACGTGGAACATATTTATCTTATGTTCGAACGTAAATCTTACACATTCAAATGTACCAAATTATAAAATTCTTAGCCGTTATGCCCTTAATGTTCGAACGTGTAATGTACACATTCAAACATTAAACATATATGTTCGAATGTGGAAGGCATAACGTTCGAACGTACCACATTTCAAAATTCTTAGTAGTTATGCCCTTAACGTTTGAACGTGTACATTATACCTTTGAATGAGTATTAATTTTGTTTGAACGTTAAACATATACGTGTGAACATTTTACCTAAACGTTTGAAGATATGTTATATTATGTTCAAACTTTAATGCAAAGTAGTTTAAAATTAATACAAAAGATGCATCAATACTACTAATAATATTTTTTCCTTTTATAATTTCGGGAATATGGCTCATTCTTTGCAGACCAGAGAACGGGGAAGGGAAGGAGGCACTGAGGACACTGCTTGAATCGAGGCTCGTACTATTATGGTGGAGCGAGAGGTCCTTATCAATGAGTTTGATGATCTCAGATGGGAGCAGACGAGCTTCAGAGATGTCTTCATCAGTAGAGGCTGGGGAAATATCTGCACATTAAGGGAGAAGGTATACCCCTCAATGGTTCGAGAGTTTTATATGTGGATGTGCTACATGTCTCAAGATGCGTCATCTCACACTGTGACTATACCCAATATTTTTTTAAAGATTTCACTGGATGTCATCGCCGACCTCCTCGGGATTCGTTGAGTAGTTGAGACATCGACTACAGCTGATGCTCAGACTGGCGACACAGTTGTGGTTCGCACATCTTCATCACCATATGGCATACCCGATGCAAATGTAGGCTTGGGATGATGGCCGAGACAAGGATTTCTACATCCTCATCGGGTGAGACCACATGCAGATTAAGAGGAAGAATGCATTCAACCAAACACATCTGCTACCTTTCTTTTCCATGTTGCAGCTTATTGTCGCAACAAACGTGGATCCTGTGGCACATAAGACCACATTTAGTGTGACGCGGGCACAATTTTTTATATGAGTGGCATGTGGAGATGCCATCGATTTACCACTGCGCATCTTTGAGAGGATCCGTTACAAGGCGAGCATTGTCTCCACGAACAATCTCCCATATAGTGTCATCATCAACCGGTTATTACTTGATCGGAGAGTGCCACTCTAGCCGGAGGAGTGAGTCACAGATCAAATGAGCCCCCTCAACGTGAGCATGCATTGACGTAGCATTGGATAGGTGAGAGGGCATCCTCGACGTCAGCCACACCCTGTAGCAGATATAGTTCCTCCAATGTAAGCCAAGCCCCATCTGGGGAGTAGTATTTAGCAGTCAACGAGTACATCTATCAGAAATGCATGCCCTGCTTGGGTGGATGCAGTGATCTCACAGCTGACTACGCATATCGATCGACAGATCGTGACTGTAGAGGAGTCTATCGACGAAATAGCCCGTCGTATAGATATCCTCAAGGAGAAGGTTGATACCTTGACTGAGGAGGTAAGGAGTACGAATTTCGTAAACAATGCATTCTTCTGAGTGTTGTTTACAAAATTCTATCATATTTTGTATTTTGCTTTTAATACATGTATGGGACAATATTATTTAATATATCTATTATTTTATAATTTCAATTCTCAATCTTCTTTAATGTTAGATTTTTCAACTTTAATACTAAATCACTACACTTCAAATATATATAAACATAAATATATAATTATATTTTACAAATTGTGTATAAATATTTATATTACAATTTTTTTGACTTGTTCACAAATTATGCACTATAAAAATCACAAAACAATAAATTAGAGTCATATTTAATTTAAAGTTACAATTAACATTCGAACGTTAATTAGTTGGAGCCAAAATATTTCATGCTCGCACGTAAGTAGCCTCAATGTTCGAACGTATATGTGACATTCGAACGTAAATTTCCTCTACAGTTAAACGTTAAAAAAAAAAATCAATTGTCTTTAGTGACGGTTTGGGGACTGTCACAATTTCCCAACCTTCAATAAAAAGTAATTATGTAGTAGTTAGAGCAGTGCTACATCCCTAATAGTGGCGTTGTTTGTGGACCTCTCGCCATCCACTTGATGAGAACGTTTGGTAGGGTTTTAGAAGAAGGCGGTGAAGCAGGCCTCTTCTTAGAAGAAGCCTTCACCGCCTTTAGTTTTCATCCCTTTACATGAGAATGATTAGGCATAACAAGAAATCTATCAAATGTTGGACGGTGATGGTAACTTCACTACAAAAAAAAGCACAATTGGCGGCGTTTATATCCGCGGCGTTTGTTTATGCGCCGGTAGATATAAAACTTTACCGGCGCTTAATGTTTCCACCGGTAAATTATTGAGATTCCCGGCGTTTAAATTTTTACGCGGATAATAATGTATAGGTTTAGCGGCATTTATAACAATGCTGCCAAGATAGCAATTATGCGCCGGGAAATTAGTAATTTCCCAGCATTTAGATTGTTACGCCGGTAATAATATATATTTTTGGTGGCGTTTACACAAACGCCAATACTTTATTAATTATACGCCGTTATATTAACCGCGTTTGCCGACGTCTTTAATATACCGCCGGTAATAATATATAGCATCAGTGGCATTTCACAAAACGCCGACAATTGATAGATTTTACACCGATAAAGTATTGAGTGTTTTGGCGTTTATTTCATTTGAACAAATGCTGGCCATTGATTAATTTTACGCTGGTAAATAAGTAGTTTTTCGGCGTTTCTATTGTTACGTAGGTAATAATTATATAGCATTGGCGGCGTTTACCAAATGCTGAAAATTGATCAATGAAACACCAATAATTGATAAATGCACCCAAGTATTTATTGTGACGCCGGTAATAATATATAGCGTCAGCGATGAAGGCTATTATAAATTTATTGATAGTAAAATAAACAATAAAAATAATAAAAAAACTTATTTAAATGATACGAAAATACCCACAAAATCTTAATTGAATTTCTAGGATGCCCTACTTGTAAATGCCATATATCGCATTCCAGTTCTGGAGGGAGGGAGGTTAAATAGAACTAAAGAAGAGAGTTCGCGCGTCAAGATCTTAATGTGACGCCATTTAATTTCTTTCCTTTAATATTTAATAAGTAATGTATAATACAGTAATGTAAGTATTGTGCATTCCTTTTAAAAATTGTGCAAGTGTCGTACAATATTCATTTTGAAAAAAATAGTCTATTATTAAAAATTTAATCTTTTAATATGGATCTCGTATTTATTCTAATTTTTTAAAAAAGAATGTGGCATTTGCGAACTTTATGACAAAATATGTTAAACATTATACTAAGATTCACAACTTCCAAAAAGAGTAGTAAAACTAATGCATAATCCAGCACTTATCCTTTTATAATCCGTCCTAATTCCAACTTAGTAAAACAGAGCAAACATCGATATATGTCATAACCATAAATTTAGTCTTAATTAAGGAAAGTTGCAAATACCATTAAACAGAGCAAACGTCGATATATGACAAATACCATAAATATAGTCTCAATTATAGTCTAACTTATAATCCTAACCCTAAATCATTGTCCTCATCGTTCTCTTCCTCTTCTTCAGCTTCCTCTTGATCTTCTTCCTCTTCAGCATTTTCCTCTTCTTCATCTTTCTCTTCCTCTTCATTCTCATTTTGATTTTGTCCTGAAGTCTGAATATAAATTCAAATGAGAGGCCAAAAATTTCAAAATAAGGTTGACTGATATCAACTAAACATATGTAGAGTGCTCACCTGCGCATGCATGAATGTGTTTACTAAGTTCCGCAATGCAGTTAATTCGTTCCGCATTTTATCAAACTCTTCCTTTGATATACCATCTTCTTGGTTTGAAGTTGGTAGTGAATGTTGACAAGTTTGCCTTGTAGGGGTTGGCCCAAACCCCAAACCGCGCACACGTCCAGGCCGTTCTAGGCCCATAACTTTCGAATAAATATCATCTGATTTCCAAGTCATGGTTCCTCCAGACCCCATTTCTATAGGATTTGTATCCTGTGTTAAAAGTTCCTCCATCTCAACCTGTAATAGACAATAAAAAATACACATTATTCTCCATCTTATAAATCTATTAAAATTAAAAAGTAATAATTTTGAAAATAAACATACCACTTTCTTTCTCGTTTCATCATTGTAGTGTGTGCCATCCTTTTTCTTATGGGTCTTGACAAACAACTGGGCTCGACTTGGCAATGCCCCAGTTGATTTTTTCTGCTTTCAATATTTTAGATTAAACACATATATTGAAAACAAAGAATTAACAAATATTCAACAATAAATAAATATTAATTAAATAAATACCACATCATGGGCATATCTTGCTAAACTTTTCGATCCTCCGCTGTGAACAATCACCTGCTTCTTACGACACTCCTTGTTTTTATTACATTTTGACTACAACATCACAAAGATTATGAGAATTATGAAAATAACTAGTTAGTTGACTTTATAAATCTATAACAAAAATGTGCGCATTGTTACCATATATTCTGGATCGAACCAAAGATTGGCCAACTCTGCCAGTTGCTCTAAGTCCACCATATCGGGACTTGCCCTTGCCACAACTTGTGCTGCAGATGTGTCTTTTTCATTAAGTAACTTCTTCTTCAGCTCATGCTTGTAGTCTTTCCATTTCTTCCCCAAGTCCTTTAGTATCCATTTTTTGAATACATCCAATTTGTCATCAGGAACTTTAAACTTGCCCTACAATCAAAATAAATTTACACAAGTGTGTGAGTAGCTTTCTTAAAACAAATTTCAAAATATACCTATTAATTAATAATAATGTTTTAATATGATTTTATAAAAAAAACATACATTTATAAGACCCCACGCTTCCTCCTTCACGGTCTTAGGCACCGACCTCCAATCTTTGTAAATTATTGGAACCAACTTATTACTTCTCGCTATCAGACCACCAAACCTTACCACCTTTGAGTCTTGCTTTTTTATAGGTTGACCAAGAAGATTGAGCTCTATTTCAATTCGCTCCCCTTCTGGAAGATGCCAAATGTCAGGAATCGAGTGCAATGGTCTCTTTACTCGATCACCATTACTATCTGCAAAAATGGATTTAGTTACATTGTTAGTATTTTGTAAATCTTCATTCATAGTTAAATAAATAATAAGTAAGAAAAACAGAAACATACCTACGACGACGACAAAGCGATCTCCAATGTCGGAACACAAGTCGACATTTTCTGCTTCTGAACTAGGTGCTATTGGTACAGATGTGCATGGCTCGGTCTCTCTGCTCATCTCCATATGTGTGGATAGTTGTCCTCCCATTTGGCTAGATGTAGAAGGTTGGGTCTCTTGATGTAAAGATAATGATGGCTGTGAAGGACAATCTATAGAAGGTGATGACTCCACCATCCTATTAACGGAAAGGAGTGGCTCATCGACAGAGGGTAATGAATGGGCCACCCTATCAGATTGTGTCTCACTATGGACAGCTTGTAGTCTTGTAGATTGTCTTCGCAAGTGTGGTATGGTAGTCTTTGCCTTCTTTTTTGGACCCATTGTACCTATAAAAAAAATGACATAAAAAATTGCATAGATGTAAATCAATAGAAATAATAATATTTTAAGCACGATATGAGATAGATTTATGTGATAAGAGATATCATGTTTTTTTTAAAAAAAATTAAAGAGAGAGTAGTCACATGTCCATTAGTGACCCCGCCCAAATTTATTAATAAACCCTCACTTGTGGCGGAGGAATACCGTAGTAACAATCAAAGTACTTGGATTTTACAAAAATATAGAACAAAATTAAAAAACCCAAGTACCAACAAAACGCTATAGCAAAAACAGTACCACTAAACAGGCCTATATAAAAGAAAATTGATGTAAACAAGCCTATAGAAATATAAACGAAACCTCAACACTATTAGCGAGTTTCAATTGTCATTCCATCTATGTCATTTCGCGTCCACACAACATCGTCAATACCAGGTTCAATAGCTTCATCGTTAGAAGTGTTAATACAATATTCATTGACTAAATATTCATCCTCATCGTCGTCAGTCACTTCCTCTTCCCCAGTGTCATACACGTCTCTTGGTTTTGTCTTAACGACGACGACCCAATTTGGGCATCTTTCATCTGCCACATAATATACTTGAGATACTTGGGAAGATAAAACAAAGGGATCATCAGTTATCCGACTACCAGTGTGTACTAGATGAGAAAAATTTACAATAGTAAAGCCAAACTCATCCATCTTGAAACCTCTACCCCGAGCAACGTCTGCCCAATTACATTTGAATAACACATATCGGGACCCATCATAATACATAACCTCAATTATGCGTGTTAATTGGCCATACCAAACAGGGCCATCTTGATCAGTACACACACTAACACCACAATTCTGAGTTTTCTTCCCATTTTCGTGATTCCTAGTGCGATATTTTGTGCCATTGATGACAATTCGTTTAAATTCTTTGGCAACTCGCATGGGACCTTTAGAATGCATTACGACTTTATGGCCCAATTTGCTTCTTCCATTGTCATCCATTTTCATTACCTGAAAGGTTGGATTATTAGCATTTATATAAATGATAGAAACTAGCTACAGAGGCATAATAAATTAATATTGTGATACAATATTGAATGGGGTGTAATCCATACATAGTCTTGGAACCAATTACAAAATTGGTCTTCGTGCCTCTTTTGTAGTTCATCATTCGATAAATGATTCCCATCAACTGTATTCCTCATTATTTCCAAGTGCATCCTATTATATGTTCATGACATCACAAATGTCTGTTACAATTACACAAATATAAATTAAATATAATTTAATTCGTACATATCAAGCATTGCAACTCACATGCGGAATGGAGTGAAATCGTCAAAGTTGAAGAGAATATAGCGATGTGCTTGGGTCCACGATGTAAAATCGAGGCGAACGTCAACAACTTTCCCTTTAGAATCATCCGGGTTTCTAGATGGTCTATTGAAAACAGTTCGAGCGGATTCTAAATAACGAGAACAAAATATCAATAACTCCTCCAGCAAATATCCTTCAGCAATGGAACCTTCTGGCGCAGCTTTGTTACGCACATGAAACTTAAGTCGGTGTAGGTACCTACCACATAAATCATTAGATGACTTTTATTATTTTTTAAAAAATATGTTCTTACTTTAATAGATTTATGTGTTTCTAATTCAATAACTATAGCATACCTTTCAACGGGATACATCCATCGATAATGAACAGGTCCTCCAAGCTTACATTCTGCAACTAAATGTATAGTCAAGTGAACCATAACCGTGAAAAATGATGGCGGAAATAGCATTTCTAATTGGCACAATATGTAAGGTATTCTAGATTCCAATCGGTCTAAATCTTCAAGCCGCAACGTTTTGGAACAAATTCCCCTAAAGAATCCAGATAGCTCGATTAATGGTTCTATTACCTTCTTAGGTAATGACCCACGTAATGCAATTGGCAGGAGCTGTTGCATCAGTATATGGCAGTCATGACTCTTCATGCCCACTATAGTACGGTGTTGAAGCTTGACACAACGTGAAACATTTGAAGAATAACCGTCCGGTACTTTTACATTTTGTATAACCTTCAATAAGTCTTCTTTTTCTTTGTTACTCATTGTGAAAATAGCAGGAGGCAAATATGTCTTGTTTGCATCTGTTATAACCGGATGAAGTTGTGGTCTCAAACCCATCTCTTGTAAGTCAAGGCGTGCCTTTATGCCATCTTTTGATTTTGTATCAATATTTAACAGTGTGCCAACAATATTATCCACCACATTTTTTTCAATGTGCATCACATCAAGATTATGACGCAATAAATTATCTTTCCAGTAAGGTAAACTAAAGAAAATACTACATTTCTTCCATGAGTGTTCCTTAACACTAGTCGACCCCACAACTCTTTTTCTTTTGCGATCTGTTCTATCATTGCAATTTAAATCATCTAATTGTTCCAAGATTTCATCAGGTGTTGGCATAGTAGGTGAAGGATCAATTTCTCGTGTACCATCAAATGTTTTTGCCATCATTCTCCACCTATGATTACTTGGCAAGAATCGTCTATGCCCCATATAGGAAAACTTTTTTCCATGTTTCAACCATCTAGATCGTGTGTTACCCATACAAATAGGACATGCTAAACGACCTTTCGTACTCCACCCAGGGCATTGTCTTTGGTTTTGCTATCATGGTCTTTGGCCCAATTTAGAACTGTGTCAATGCGTTTTAGTTCGTGACCAGTAAGGTCAATTAAAATATGTTTGTCGTCAGGAATTTTTCCCCAATTAGCTTGAACAGGGAAGCCAAGGATTATTTCCAACAGAAACAAGCATTGGAGAGGTAAGGGGGGAGTAGATCCTAGCAAGAGAATGTTATGTACAAGAGCTCAAGGCACTGGCACCATTAATCCTGATTGTCGAAAAACTAAAGTATTAAACCACCACCACCTTCCCTAATCCTCGATAGTCATACAGATACATCGACATGAATGTCAAGCATTCTACATGAATATATGCCTTAGCAATGGGTCCTTCTGGGCGGGCTTTGCTTTTCATGTACTACTTAAATTTGTCCAAATACCTCTCGAACAGACATATCCATTGGTACTAAACTGGTTCTACGAGCAACAACTCCCAAGTCAAATGGACAGCCAGGTGGACTATTACGTCAAAGAAGTTTGGTAGCATTGCTTCTTTCATACATTTTCATGCATATAATTCCTTGAAAAATGTGCTAAGTTCCATTAATGACAAACGTGTATCATGTCTTAAGTACCTTGCAATTACCGCTGGCAATAGCCTTTGCATGAATATGTGGGCATCGTGATTTTTCATACCAGATATTTTATACTCGCTAAACTTAACACATCTCGAAAGGTTAGATATGAAACCATTAGAAAATTTTACACATTTCAGCCATGCAAAAAACTCTTTCCTCTCATCTCCATGCAACATGAAATAGGCATGAGGGATAATAACTCAATCACCAGCTTCTGTCAAATGTAACTCTTTCCTTATACTGAGTTTGGCCAAGTCTTGTTGAGCATTAATACCATCTTTTGTTTTATCTAAAATATTCATCAATGCACCCAAGACATTGTCACAAATGTTCTTCTCGAAGTGCATAACGTCGAGATTATGTCTAAGTTTTAGAGTTGGCCAATAGGGTAGATCAAAGAAAATACTTTGTTTTGTCCAATTTAACTCCTCTAGGGTGCGCTTTCTCCTCTTAGTACCCTTGCCAAACTCTACATGACCAATGCTATTCAATTGGTGCATTATATCTTCTCCCAAAAGCTGCATAGGTGGCATACGGTGATCTTCTTTTCCATTAAAAATATTCTTCTTGGTTCTCAAGATGTGACCTATTGGAAGGAAGCGATCATGACCCATATAACAATGCTTTCATGTCTCAACCACAAAGATTCTGTATGTAGATTGCAATAAGGGCATGCCAACTTCCCTTTAGTGCTCCAACCAGAAATGTTACCATATGTGGAAAAATCATTAATAGTCTACAATAAAGCCGCATGTAATCGAAATCGTTGGCCAACCATGGCATCATACGTATCAACCTCATTTTCCCACAAATCTAGTAGTTCATCAAATAAAGGGTGTAAGTAAACATCAATTTCATTCCCAGATGATTTCAACCTACGAATTAGTGTTAGACAATATGAAGAATGGGTCCTTCATACATAGTCATAGAGGCAAATTATATGGAATTAGAATCACTGGTCATATGCTGTATGGTTTGCTCATATTATTGAATAGGTTGAATTCATCAATAGCAAGCCCGAGCCTTACATTTTGAGCATCTTCAGCAAACCAATGATGCTCTTTGTCAAATGTGGTTCATGCCTCGGAGTCTACAGGATGCCACAGAGTGCTTTCATCTTGTACCCTTTTTGATTGATGCCACCTTATAGATACTGCAGTTTTCTAGGACATAAATTGTCTCTATAGCCTTGGTTTCAGTGGAAAATACCGCACTACCTTTTGGGGCACTAGTCATTGAGAAGGTGTGGAGGACAACCACATGAAGGCTTTGCACTTAGGGCACACTTGCTTGTTGCTATTTTCCTTCCAAAATAGTATGCAATCATCTGGGCATGCATGAATTTTAATGTATTTAAATCCAAACTCTCGCTTCAATGCCCGTGCCTCATGGAAAGATTCTGGCAAGAGTGATTCAAGAAAAGCTATTTTCAGGAGTTTTAAGTAGCATGTTAATGGACTTTACACTCCACCAGCCAACTGTTTTGATGTGGAGGAGCTTAAGAATGAATGATCGTTTAGAAAGTGCTATGTAACCATCATAAAGTGTACGCCAAGCATATTCCAACAGCTTCTCAAAAGTGGTTGGTTTGGGTTCAACTGTGCTAGTTTCCACGGGGTGTGGAGCCATGTCTTCATCAACACCAATGGTGGTTGCAGAATGAATGTCACCCAACAAATCGTCGATTATCATCACCATTATCATTATCATCTTCGTCCTTGCCCATGAAATTCATGGGTTCTTGCTCCCCATGAAATATCCAATTAGTATAATTTGAATATACCGATAATAAATAAATTTCATTCTACCTCGCTTATGGGTAGAAATGAATTATTACAACATCTACGACATGGACACTTCATACTATTATTTCCTTGGGCATGAGCTCCTCATGCCATTGTGAGGTATTGCCTAACCCCATCATTATATTCCCTTGACCTAAACCTATCAATGAGGTGCATCCAAGTTTTGTCCATCTTAAAAATGAATATTTTAACACTAGGTTTTACTTTTATAGACATCCTATCTAACAAACATGGATTGGTGCATAAATAAAATACACAATGCATCATTTGAAATGTCAAAAAGCTTCCCATAATCATTATAAACTTGAGAATGGTGTTTTTGATTGATTAGAAAAAACTCTACAGTTTGTATAGATAAAAACGAAGCGTTTAGATCTATATGAGCATCTATATATATAGGGGATCATGTATAGAAGTTCAATAGGGGATGAAGTAAAGGAAGTATTATTGAAAGGCTCATATTTGATGAAAAAAGGCAATACCCATTGGAAATATATTTATCTCACAAATGCTAACTCCCTTAATGTTTGAAGCACAAGATATTTAAGCATGACTTATACAATTGGACCAACATGAATCTAAATTGGTCCCATCAATCAGGTCCCAAACACGATGTGAAGACAGGGAGGAATGTCTAAAGTATGTAGGGGAGACAATGTATATATAACTAGTAAAGTGAACTACTTTCCTGCCACCTAGTTGGTATCCATGATGCCCCCATATGTAAGTATGTTTTCTTTGTGTGGTAGTGGGTGATTTTGTTGAGAGGGCATAAGGTTTGACCAAAACATTTTCTTTGAATATAGTTGCCAATGAATTTTGCAAAATTACTCTCAATTAAAAAAAAAAAAACTACACAAATCAGCATTGGTTTAGGTCACAACCTAATATCATGAAGATGTTGTTTGGGAGCATGTGTACCCTATTCAATGAAAGACAATTTTAAGGGTGCAATTCGACCTAACACACTAGTACTAAAGCCAACAATAACATCTAAATTAGCATTTGCCAAACAAATACTGAAGCTTGGTATTCTTCAAACAGAGATTTCAAATTAACATAAAGACCCAATGCACTAAGCCACATGTGAATATAGTTGGCTTTAATCAACTTTCATGGTCACCAATTTTGCAGCATGTTTTCTAGTGAAATGCTTAATAATTTCAAAGAACAAAATAAAATAGAGAGTCTAACTCACGACAGGATTATATTTACTTATTGATTACTAAATTTACAAATCATCCTGAGGGAATTTGTTTATTCATCTAATGGAAATAAGTCAACCAAACATCAAACAATATTATATGAGAGAGAGAGAGAGAGAGAGTCACTTGCTAGTTGAGGTAGTGATGCAACGGCATGGGAGGGGGCTGCATGGGGAACTTTATGCTATAAACACAGAAGTGTAGGGTATTGGGCTGGGTGAGAAGGAAAATTAGGGCCTTATATAATTCCCCTCTTTTTACGGCAAGAAAAAAGGCTCCAACTAAATGTGTTGTACCAAATTTTGTTGTTGTATTGGATAAACATCACCACAAGAAAGGAAAACCCGCTGCAAAATGTTTTCTCAATCAAATTCTAAGCAGCGACTTAATTTCAGTCGCAAAAGAAGATCTATAGCGTCATTATGCTGGCCGCCATAAGAAAATGGACGCCATAAGATCTATAGCATCATTATGTTTGCATCTAATGCATACAACGTCTGAAATAATTTAGCCGCAAAAAATTTGTTATGTTGTAGTGATTGCTTTCCCTGCACCAAATCCTATTTGAACTACAACCCCTTTCGCAATGATTGCTAGAGGCATGTTATGGACCTGAATCCAGAAGATTTATGTGGAGAAAAGAATGTTTTCTGGTGGTGTTTTTCCATCAAAATCTTGGAGACAAATAAGTATCCTATCAAAAGATCAAGGCATCTCCAACATCACTCTATACTTGTCTTGTTTATTTTGAAACTCCAACAGGACTCAGTTTTCAACAACCTCTTTGAACTGTATCCACCCTTCTGGTCTCCATATTTTTGACATAGTTGTCCTAAATGCCTCCCTATTAACAACTTTATCAATTGTTATCAATGCTAGATGATAAGATTTCCCCTTTGTGATTGACTTGTGCAATGTTGATGATGGTAGGATTATTTTCTGCCTCTCTTGATCAGTGAAACTAATGCCTTCCCACTTATTTGCCTAAGAAAAGAGAAAAAACCTCACCCCTCAGAGACAAAGATGACTAATTTTCTAAGATTCATTGTATGTAAATAAATGTAAACGTGATCCTTCAGAGTTACATATATAATCATACATGCTGATGTGTGCAGTTATTAAAAATGGTGAAATTCTTAAAATTCAAAATTTAAAAAGAAAACACTTATAAAATGGGATTACTACTCAGTATGTAAAATTTTATATGTAAAATTATGCATAGACACTTTTATGTGGGGGGGCAGTTTTTATAATGTGTAATGTTTATGTAAAATAAAAAGAAATAAGTCTTATATTTAGTTCCATGGTAAATTGTAATATAATAACTATATCTAAAAGTTACATATTGATAATATTATATAATTTAAGAGACATTTTATCTAGAAGAAAAAATATATAATTTATCATATGCATGCAAAAATAAAATTTTAAAAAGCATCACTTATCATCATCTTTAGATTTTTTTATGACAGTCTTTTATGGAATAATATTCATCTATTATCATTTTTTTGTAATGATGTTTTTAGAAATGTTGTTCTCAATAAAACCTAATAGGTAAATTATTATAAACTTATCTTTCATTCTAGTACGTAAGTTAGTTTATTTAGGTCTCATGTCAAATCTGTATATTTTGGTGCTACATTAAGTATATAATGCTACAATTGAGATTTGAAATAATTCTTTTCTTACTTAATCATGAATTCTATAGGATAAAAGTTCTCAATTATTTTTTTGTACAAGATATCAATCTTAAATGATTCTTCTAGTGTTTATTTCAATTTGGGTTCCGTGTTAAAAAGCTTAATATTGTATAATCAAGAAGTTTATGGCCCATATTATTAAGTTTATTATTCTCGTATATTTAATTTTAGTTTTAAGTTCTTTTAGAATTTATCCATCTAATTTAAAGAATTGTTAGGAGCAAAGAAATTAATTTTGAAGATATCACATCATAATTATTACATGATATATATAAACTAAATAAAATTTTGGACCATATAAAAAAAATTAGAGAGACATTTCTATGTATCTACAGATTTTAAAAAATTTTAGAGAACACATGGTTTATAACTTTTTTTTGGGATGCCGCGGGTGCCGCGCGGGGGGCGGGGGGGGCGCCATTTCTATTTACATAAACTTTCGACAAAAAAATAGAGATTTTTTGAGGTCCATGCCCCTAAGCTATAAGTGTTTCTACCATGGTCTACATGTAGCATTACTCTTAATATCATATTAAAAAATTGTAAAAAAAATAATTTAAAAGATGAAAAACAACAATTTTTGTTGAAAGTTTATTCAATGAAGCTTTTTTCTTTTTGGCAAATGTCAATTTATATTATCAGAAATATTAGGTCCATAAAGGGATTTTGAAAAAAAATAAACTTACTAATTGACGTGATTTGATACGAAACTTCTTTATATCATTAGGTGATTTACAATATGTTATATTAAATCAAATTACATTTATTTGTAGATTTATTTTTATAATATCTCTTTATAGACTAAAAATTTCTCTTTTTAATGTTATATAAAGAAAAATATTTGATTTAGAAAAAAGCAAAGAAAATAGTCAAAGCTTGGAAAAATTATAACAAGGGTGATTAGCCCTATCTTACAACGACCCCAATTGTCCACTTCAGCATCATCTTTTTCGCCATGTCCATCTCTAATCCATTTTTCAATTTTGGAACTCCCCAAATGCCTCCAGCAACTTTTGGTTGCTCGAGAGGTTGAAAATTAAGCCTATTGATGTAGATCTGTGTGTGTGTGTGTGTGAATCCCCCTCTGCCAGCCACCATGCCATTCTCTTAGACTTACTAGAAATCCCTGCTTCAAAATCTGCATTTAAAGCCGCACGCGGATCTTATTATGTACTGTAAAGCCATGCATGACATAATTAGAGCAGCTGCCCAAATTATTGCCCTTTTTAATTTATTTTTTTTCGCTAAAACCTAGAGTTCTCATACTTCAATACCATCCAAGGGAGTGGAAGAACGCTATTATTAAGTTAGTGTGTAGAGAAAACTATTTATATCACTTAAATGGATCCTTGGTTTGTGAAATTCAAATTTTAAAATTTATTTTTTAAATTAAATTATGTCACGTAAACATTATACCAATTATGCTCTACATACCAACTTCAAAATATAATTTTTCTGTTAACTATAGCACAACACTACAGAATTAGTGGATGTATTCATGTAAGACGGCACTTCGCTGGACGCAACACTATGCCAAGCAGTCCATTTCTTGGTCTATTGGCCCAACCATTAGTCAAGGTGGCCCCTTTCTTTGGCAATGGGCCTAAAGATCACTGGACATCGTGACCTTTTTTATATATTGTTAGATATTTTTTCCCTTTTCGTAGCATTTCTTTTTATTGCCAGGAGTAGTCTCAATAACACTAGCTGTTGGAAAGCGAACTTTTTCCTCACCTTCACCAAAATTTAGAGATGGAAAGGAGGCAGTACTCTAAAAGTGCAAGGGCTTGCATAAATTATCTGCACAAAGAACTACAACAACCGCGGGTTATGATCATTATAAGTTGGTACTCGATTGCACATGATCCATATGCAAAAAGAAAGAAAATAGCTAGGAAATATGTAGTAAGACTTTGAGAGTATTGTTATTCTAAAACCTTTATACCAAACACTTCTTATGTGACATAATTTGATTTTGAAGATAAATTTTAAAACTTGAATCATATAAATTAAATCTTACCATTTAAGTAATGTAGAGAGTGTACTCTACACACCAGCTCAGAATAGAGTAATTCAAGAGCTTGATCCAATCCTTGAGAGACAATTGTTCAAATGCATGCATGAAGATTGAAGATCAAGAGATCATAACTTTTCTTCTAAAGGGGAGGGCTACATTATGAGTTTTTAGTATTTTTTTCTTGTAAGTATCTTGAGAAATTCTTTTCGTATATTGAGTGGATGGTTGCATAATTTAAAGGGTATTACGAACTAATTATTAGTAGGGTTTAAGGAGTGTTTATATGTTTTCTCCTGAAAAAAGTTGCTCAAAAGGATGACTTTGTGAGACAGTTGATTCCAATGACCCAAAAAATGACTTGAAAGTCATATTCAAGGGAGAAATTCTTTTTTTAATTACTGGCTACTTGAGCACAAAGATGGAGAAATCTTAACTTCCAATGCAAAGAATATAACACATTTTGTGTTTCTAACTGGATGAGATATATGGTTTCCATGTGTTGTGTTTGATTGAGCTGAAATATTGCATATTTTAGCTATTTAAAATCAATGTATTTCAATTACTTCGTGAGATTATTATTGGTTTTAGATGGAAAAATAGTTAATAAGCATAAATACGAGACGTGATTTTTAATTGATTAATATCATGTTTATGCTTAATTTTATAATTATGATTTAATTGGACAATATTTCCTCACATATATAATATATTTTTTATAATCTTTTTTTTTTTTTTTTTTTTTCTAAGTAATTTTTTTTATCTCTTTATTTTCAGTTTAAATAAAATTCACAAGAGATCTGATTCTGACCAAAAGCGCAAGCTATATGAGTTTTTCAACGCAGTGGACTTGGACAGTTGAAAATGTTGAACGAAAAGAATTGTCGGCGACAAAGAAGAAAATCACGAAAGCACGTTTTTAAGTGAGTTTTACGTAAAGAATAAAATGGTTCAGTGGACAGCACATGCAAAGAGAACATGTTTACATAAAAACAGGAGAAAAGAATGTTGAGTAAAGGGCTGGTTTTACGAAAAGAAAAAGAAGAATAAAACAAGATCAATCTGGAAGTAGAGTGGGGGACACTTTTCGGCTGGGGCTTTTTGTGGTTTTTGACAATAAGAGGAGGTAGCCGAAATGAAAGAAAAGGGAGGATGGTTTGAACAAAAATCACGGAGGCAACATCAAAGTCATAGAAGAGGGCTCGAAGGGTGATTTTTCTTTCCTCACTCGGAAATTTTCGGATGTTGACCAGGTTTACGTGAAAAATAAAAATGAGGCTTTTCTTAGATCTTGGTGGGACAGAACGAAACTAGGGAGAGAGGGAACCCTGAGGAAGACGCTGGGCTGAGGAGGTTTGCGGAAGGAGTTTACGTTAGGCAGGAGTGTTTTCTTTGGCTTGAGAGAGACAGAGACGGAATGGGTGAGAGAGGAAAGAAACGGAAGGGATTTTACATTGGTCAGGACGTTCAGCTCTGTTTTTAGAGCAAAAGAACAAAGCAGCTGCGGACGACCAGTTTTCATTTTCGTATTGGGGAGACTAGAACGAAAAAGAAGCTGGGTGGAGTTGGGACTGATCGGTTCAGTGACTTCAAGGCAGAGCAGAACATAAAAAGAATTGTTCTAGTCTTTGGACGTGAAAACAAAGGCTTGGAAGTTAGTAGAAACGGAGAGAAATGTTTTGATAGACTGAGGAAAGAAGCTATGGTTCTTTTACGTTGAATCTGAATTTCGGTGAAGCTCTGGTTCTTTTACAAGAGAGAAGACTGAACGAAAAGAAAGAAAGCTCTCTCGTTCTGGTCTTGGACGTGGAAAGAAGAATTTACGGAAGTTTACGGACTGACTGAAGAAGGAACGTAAAAAATGAATGAGTTCGGTTTTTCATCTAGGATTTTGGTTTTTCACCTGAGCAGTTTGATGCTGGACGAATGTAGGAGATTCGGTAGACGCCGAATGGAGCTCTAGCCTTTACGGAACGGAGAGGGAGTTTAACTCTTATTTTCTCATCACTTTTATGTTCTTGTGTTGTTTTATTGTATTTTATTTTAATATTATCATGGATAACATTTATTTAATTTCTATAGCACTTGTGATGAACATGGTTGGCTAAATTTCCATACTAAAGTTAGAAGTGAAGTTTAATGATTTAAACATTGTTTTCGAATCGACGTAAAATTTATTTTGTGAGCTTGATCAATTGAAAGATTTTATTATTGGATATTTTGATTATCTATATATTTATCTTGATTCATTGTGATTTCCGAATATAGTGAATGCTTGAGGAATCCCTGTGATAATCAAGTAGATTTGTAAATGTTTTAATTATCAATCGTTCATGCTCAATCATTAGTAACTATTTTTCTTAATCTTAAATGCTAAATCTTCCAATTAAACGGAATCATTATTTTAGTTTAATTGAAGTAATTCAATCAGAAACAATATTCTAAATTATTAAACGGATCCTTGAAATCTTAATCTTTTTCCATATCAATACATTTTATCATTTTAGTTTTATTTTGTTACGTCAAAAATCATCATCTCAGTAACCTCATTTTATATTCAATCGCACATCTTTTTTAGTATTTTCTTTTCATTTGTTTGAGTTTATTTTTCACATAAATCAATTACTGTGGATTCGACCCTGTAAGGTACTACAACACTTGTATACTTGCAGGTAAAACTGCACTAAATTTTTTATTCATTAATTTGAATCAAAGTTTAGGCGCAACAGTGTTCAATCTTTTTAAGATCAATTTGGAATTGGCAGCCTAGCTATTACATAGAGGAACAATAGGAAAAATTACATGCATGATGCTTGAAGGAACTTGAAGAGCTAAACAATATGTACAAATTCTCATGGCCTTTGGTCTTTTACACTTTGAATATTTTGCACAATAGTGAAACTTCATTATATATAAACCAAATTGACATATCATTGGTTTCTAATAGCGGATGTAAGCAGTCACAACTTGAAACATACTTTTTTCTCAAAGATGTTATTAAATTCTCTTATCACCTGATAGTTGAAAGTGAGTGGCCAGCACTTAAAGTATTAGCAAGTACTAACAACTCAGGTTTGCAAAGGATCCAAACATTGGCTTCTAGAAATGGCACGGATCAGAAGGGCAAATAACTGATTGAGAAATGATTAGTATAGTACAAACCCATTTCACAAAGAAAACTTGAACTACTCACAGAATTTTTACTGTTAATTATTGTGAGGACCATGCTCTTCAAAGGAAGAAACTCTCCATGTGAGGGCAAAACAGGACTAAGTAAAAGATTTGTTATCTTGGGAATAAGGGATGGCTTTAATGAGCGAGAAAGGCGAGCAAAAAGCCTAATGCAAGTGAGACCCAGGCAAGCAAGGCCCTAGGTAGGTAATGGACTAGAAAAAGAGTAACAAGTGAATGAAGTAAATCATTACATTGGCCAAGCAAAAGGCTAGGCAACCAAACGGTATGCAAAATTAACACTAGGCGAGTCAAGAATAGATAAGTAATAAGTAGGTGTGCAAAGATAAATGAGCACAATACAGTATGGCAATAGGAAGCAATAGGTGAGCAACATGTAGCGTGCATGCATTTTTAGGCTAGCAATAGACAATGCGTTGCAACATTAGTCAGGTGCCCATACAACTGGAGTACTGGCCATAGACAACATAAGAGTGCTTAGAGAGTAATGGGTAACCTCACAAAATATCAAACTCAAACGAAGACGTTTCTACAATAAGCAAGTCAATTCTTAAAGGAAGTTCATGGACTCGAATATGCCCGACCATGCGCAAGAGCTTTCCACCACCTGGGCGACATTCACAAGCAGCATACTGAGTTTACCATTTCTTATATCTGAATTTATGAAACATGCAGAGAACATCCCTTCCATCTTTGTCACCCCTTCCATCCAATGTACACTTGGACAATAGGGGATTACTAATTTACCAACCAACTACATCAATAATTGTGAGGCCCTTGAGAGGTCAAACTCTCTTTATCGGTAGCATCTATCTTCAAGCTTCATTTTCGCATATTGATATATACAAAAATCTAATAAACTCTCTCTCTCTCTCTCTCTCTCTCTTTCTCCCTCCCTCTCTCCCTCCCTCCCTCCCTCCCTCCCTCTCTCTCTCTCTCTCTATAGCAAAAGTAGAACATGGACTCAGATGTCGAAGTCTTCATTGAACCATGGGAGTGACTATGAGTATGTCATGTTATGATCTACTACTCCATTCCCATTATTTTGATATTTTCTACATGCATAAAACCTCACTATGATTTACCCATTGTCTTCATTACAAATGTTGATGTTATTATGTAAAAAGTACATACTTTCTTATTTTAAGAGGAGTAAATGGGAGTGTGAGTGGATGAAGACCTTAAGCTGAGATTGGGCATTATGTTGGTGTCCTTTTGTTAATAGGGCATGTCTAAGAGTTGAGTGGTGCCTCCTATGTTGTCGATGGGCAACAATGGGCTCGGTCGAGATGATAACACTCTCGGGTTGAAGCCACGGCCTCTCGACTGGTGAAGGCTAGAGGACATCATGGTCGAGGATGGGACTTAAATCCAAGCATCGCTAGTTACAAAATTGTATGCATGGTTGTTACCCGCGCAGTGGCAAAGGGAGTTAGGATGTGCACACGACTATACAAAGAGGAGATAGTGGTGCACACATTAATAAATATAAGTGGTTGGTAAGAGGGTTTCATGTTGTTGAATGGACCTGGGGTCCGGGATAAACATATTATCAGATGATTTGAGCACTAGATGCTCAGTGAGCTTTCTGTGGTTTATGAATACTTAGCTCGGAGCCTAGTTCCTCGATAATTTGATCTTCCTTTTATTTACTTTGAAGTTCATATTATTACATTCACTATCATTACTTGTATTATTAGTTGTTATCTTGATTTTATAACTTATTGAGATTTTCTCAAAATATCACTATGGTAGTCCTACTACGGTTTCGCTCTGAAACCCTAAGTTTTGATTTAGATGTAGCCCAAGGACTAGTATTAAGGCTTGTCCTCGATTTAAGTTACTATTGTATTGTAGTAGTATGATATTCGCTTGAGTTCTATAATGAACACACATATGGTTTACAATATTATTTTTTAACGTGGATATTATTTTGGGTGAATTAAGTACTTTCTCTGGTACTGATGCTTTCTTTAGTTTTGATTTGTATTCTAAACCTTTCATTGCATTTATCTTATACATGGGTTGCAGTTGTAGATACATTCCTTCATGGTCTATCTACAGATTCAGGACTTCCAAACTAATCGAAGTAGCCTCGATTTTTGAATGGGAGCATCTCAAATTAACAACCATAATAATAGGCAAGAAGCAAAGGACACATGTTGGGGAAGGATACAGATTCGAGTCCCTCCAATGTTTGTGTCTAGATCAAGGACATGGGAAGCCAAGAACTTGTGTGCAATTGGTGCAACAGATCATATGAAGAAGATTGCCATCAAACTACCACCATGTGTTTTAGAAGTGGTCAAACCAAACATTTCACCATGGAGTGCCCCAGAGAAGCCAAGGGAGGTAGGACCTGCTCAGCTAAAGGAACGACGGGTTAGAGGTAGTCAGTGTAGGTGCGGGTGTATACCTTGACACTTTGGGAGATCAATGTGGAAAGCCCTAGAGACGCAAGAGGTTGTTATCATTACAGGTTTGGACCCTCTCGGTTAAAGTTAAGTGTGTATTAGATGGTGAATTTTGGTCATAAAAGTTAGAAGGTTTGGTTATATCAAGAAGAGTCAAGTTGTTAGGGTACTATGTGTGTACCTTATTTGACTCATCCCAGTAATTTATATCTACAACCTTCACTAGGATGTGTAGTTTATGAATAGAACCATGCAACAAAGTGTGGTAGTGACTTCGCCAAAAATGGAGGTAGTTGTATGCACGAGAATTACTTTGGGATATCCCTTGGAGTTCAAGGGAAGAGTCTTGGAAGCAAACATCATAGTGTTCAACTCGTTAAGGTTTGAAATCATTTCAGGAATGGACTAGTTGTTTCAACACTATGCAAATATAAATTGTAGTAGGCTAGTAAGTGTTCAACTACCTGAACGAGAAGTAATGGAGTTCGCGGGTAGCAAGCTTAGGACATTGCCAAAGATGATGTCCACCCTACAAGCTAAGAGAGATTTGGCCAATGGAGCACAAACATATTTGGTGAAGATAGCAGTTAAACCAATAGAGAAAAAACCATTAAAAGCGATTGCTATCATCTAGGAAGTCCCAGAGGTATTCACTAATGATCTCCATGGATTGCCTTCAATCCGGGAGATTTAAGTTTCCAATTGATCTGGAACTGGGAGCAAGTCCAGTGCATAAGGCATCGTATAAAGAATGCCACCATTGAAGCTGAAGGAATTGAAGCCACATTTGCGAGAACTACTAGATAAGGGCTTTATTGGACCAAGCTCTTCATCATGGGGAGTACCAATACCATTTGTGAAGAAGAAGGATGGAATCCTTCTAATGTGCATAGATTACCGAGAGTTGAATAAAATGACAATAAAGAATAAGTACCATTTGGCGATTTGCTCGATCAACTACAAGGAGTAGTAGTGTTCTCCAAAATCGACCTTAGGTCACCACTAGCTAAGGATCAAGAAGAATGATGTGCTTAAGGTTGTCTTTATGATAAGGTATGGGCACTATGAGGTATTTAGACCTTTCTTGGACATTTTCATGGTGGTTTTTATCGACAATATTTTGGTTTACTCATAGGATTTGGGAGACCATATGAACCACCTCCGAATATTATTGCTGAAACTGCAAGAGCATCAACTGTATGCAAAGCTTAGTAGTGTGAGTTTTTGTTAGATGAAGTGAAATCCCTATAATGTCCGTTCTTGTGGAAGGAATTTAAGAAATAATTTTATGAAAATTGACTCACTCAAAAATGAGTAGCACTAAGGCTATCCCAAGTGCAGGAGGATGTCATGTAATAATTAGGAATAAATTCCTAGATCGTCTCCTCAGGGAAAGCTTATTTAAACTCAAACTCGTTGAAAATTGTGAAAATCTTCACAAAGAGAAAATGAGATGATGGTATGTGCAATGGATGGAAAGGGATACTAGTCATGGACTAGATTCATATTTTTAGATTTTGATTGTCGGATTGAAATGTAAAAGACTAATAGATTAAACTCAGAATTTAATAAAACTGAGTTAAGAATTAAACTATATTAGAAAGTAATTGACAAACATGCACTGAAAATTGAAAAGCCCCAAAATCAATATTCTAGGGTTCATCATTGTATTCAAATCACAAATTTTCAAAATTAAACCATAGCAATTGTAATCACTATTAAAATGAAAGTTTAACGAAATGAGAAAAATAAATAACATGAACTAATTGAATAACAAATAAATTACTCAAACTTCTAAATCAAAAATCTCCAAAATAATCCAAAAACTTAAAACTGAAATGAAATAACAAATAGGGAATGAAAAGATCAAGCCAATTGAATTGAGATGAAAAGTTGAAGTGGTGGAGGAGGCTGGGCTGCAGTAGCAATTGGACCCCTCAATAAGCTCTTCAATCTGCTGCAGTGTGAGTGAATGATCCCGAAGAATTTGTGTTGCTATGTGAATGATTGCTTGTGTGAATCCTCCTTTCTGAATCTGAGTGAAAATCAATGGAAAAATAATTTCTAAGTGTTCCTCTAATCAAAACAGTATTTTCTAGGCCAAGAAGTCGGTTATAAGATGTAAAAAATCATATATATAGTCTGACGGCGGAATAAACCCTAGATCTGTAAAATACGATGTCCGCTCGAGCGGAGTGTCGAGCGGACATCAAGTGTTCAACTCTGCCTAAGTTCGCTCGAGCAGAGTGTCGAGCGAACATCAAGCGTTCAACTCTGTCTGACTTCACTTGAGCGGCCAAATACCTCCGCTCAAGCGATCTCATTTCCCGCACAACCGCTCGAGCTCACTGTCGAGCGGCAGTTGAGCGTTTGAATCTACCTGAATTCACTCAAGCAGCAACTTTTGGCCGCTCGAGCGATATGTACCAGAATCCACAGTAATCAATAGTTGATAAAATTAAAGCAGAAATTCACGCTTTTAATCAATTAAAATCACAACTTTGATTTATTCATTTTTCCATATAAAACAATGATAAAGTAATGAAAGAATTAAGATATATTGGTTCTAAAAGCATTCAGATATGCAATAACTCAGCTCAATCACACCCCCCAACTAGTATTTTGAAAATCCTTGAGCAAAATAGTGAAAATTAATTGAGATGAATATTGCATAAAGATCGAAATTCAAACAAAAACAATCAAATGCAATTCTGAATTCTCACAAAACTGACACGTTACTACTCAACCCCCAAGGATTATACCCACCAAGACTATCTCAACAATCTTTCACATAGAATTAAGGTAAATGTCTCAGAATTCGAATGTGTGTATGGAGCTAAACCGGTTGTGTGTTCCTCATTACTTGCCACGATTTGTCATAGGATTTTTCAACCTTAACATTAATCATTGCTGATTCTAAGAGCATTGGCATTGACTTCATCAAAGCCATCTTCAAAATTTGATGAAAAAGTACAAGTTTTCCATAAATCCAAACCTTCCTATCTATAATCCCACATTGGATTAGCCATTTGATTCATCAAAATAATAATATAATATTATATTTTTAATAATAATTTTTTTTTTCATATTTTGCAATTAAACCTACTATATGTACATTAATAATTTAATTTAATATTTAAATTATTGATTTCCAATTAATTTTTTTTCTCAACCTAATTACCAACAAAAGCAACCAGTTACTCCATACAAAGAATCAAAACATGAGTTCATTAAAAGCAAATGGTTAAAATTAATTAAGTCATTGTTGAAAATGCCAAGAGGCCCACCTCGGTTAGAAACTCTGTATTGAAAGAATGCAGATCCAAGAGTCCCGGACTGAACTCATTATCTTCACCATTCTTCCTCGACCGAGAGTTACTGGGAGGCGTTGATGGCTCCAAGTAAAACTCATTTCCTCCACTTAATCCACTTTGCCCATTCCTGTACATCATCGACCCCCGCCCTCCTCCTCCTCCTCCACCACCATCGCCACCACCACCATAGAACCCGTGGTTCTGCTTTTAGCACAACAGCACAAATCGAACACAATCATAAGGCTGCGATCTAGGACTACAGCACCAAAACAAAAAAAAAAAAAAAAAAACACACACACACACACAGAGATAAACATTATCGTCTAACGTGAGATTGAGGAATATTTGTATTGATTTGTAAGAGTTTTCAGAAGATTTAAATTGGGAACCAAACAGAAAGATGGGAACCCGAAGATGAGGAATGGAAGAGCTGGAGGAATGGAGCTGGTGGCTGTGGTGCTGTGTTGGCGTGTGCTTGTTCTGCTACGAAGAATCGAAGTGTAGAGCCGAAGGGATTGGGAGAAATGAAAAAGAGAGAAATGGGGAGAGAAAACGCGGGGAGGAAATGGGGAGAGAGGGAAGAGAAAATTGACCGGTAGATGAAATAAAATAGAGTAAAATAATACAAAGATGAGTGCACAGGAGCACTTCAAATATGAAAGACCGGAACCATTTACTGTAGGTCAAAGTTACCCATTTATGGGTTTGACTAATCCAATGCAGCATTTTTTTCACATATTCATCTATTTTTGCATTTGACTTGGCTTTTGATGAAGCCAATGTCAATGTTCTAACTACCTCAAAGCCCAAGGGACTAGCAGTTTTCACGCCAACTCTGTTTTTAAAGGTTGGACACTCAACCCCCAAAGTATTGGGTAACTATTTCTAGCCTTTTTACTTAGGAAAATTCACTAAGTCGCCTTTATTCCTTTTTTCTCTTCTTTTTTTCTAATCTTTTCAAATCATTTTTCTTTTCTTTTCTTTTCTTTTCTTTTAGTCATAGCTGGGTAGTCCTGCAGTTTACTTCTCCAGTATTAAATCAATGAATAGTAAATAAGGAACACTACAAGTGTGAGCATGTGCAAAACATCCTTCAAAATTTATCTTTCGTTCTACAAAAATCTTATCAAGTTTCATCTCAATAAGCATAACATCCCAGTGTTTCAAGCCACATATCAACAAAATATGATGCATCAAAAATCATGCTCTATGTTTAAGTTTGAAAATAAATCTTCACAAATGATCCCGCTCAACTACTCCACTAAAATGCTCAAATTCCACCAATATGCTCAATCATAAATGTATCAATGGACATCATTTTATTTTTTTATTTTTTATTTTTTTAAACTGTGCACACATGCTACCCCCAACTAGTGAGAGACATAGTCCTCAATGAATCGAACGAAAGAAAACAAAGTGCACAGAAATAAGCAAGCAAAACAAATAATCAACATGAAATATAAAATCAAAGCAAAAGAACAAATAAAGAAAATGCAAGTAAAGAAAACTGTAAATAAGGAAAAACAAATCAAAACACTTCCCTAGGGTCTTGCACAAGCAAGATCTCTTCATGTGGATCAAAGATCTTCATAAATGAATTTAGACGTTGTCCAACAGTGAAGCTATTACCATTCTTCGGATTGAAAATATCTACTGCACCATGAGGATGAACGGTCTTTACAATGTACGGCCCACTCCATCGGGATTTCAACTTATCAGGAAAAATATGCAAGCGAGAGTTGTAAAGGAGAACTTCCTGGCCAAGTGTGAAATGCTTTGGATGAATTTTCTAATCATGCAGAATTTTCATGCGTTCCTTTGCAAGCTGAGCATTGTCATAAGCATTTCGACGAGTTTCATCCAATTCATTGATCTGCAATTTTCTCAACCCTGAAGCTTCATCAAGTGACATGTTAACATGTTTTATGACCCAAAGAGCTCGATGTTGAATATCAACAGGTAAATGACAAGCTTTACCATAAACTAATCGATAGGGAGACATCCCTAGATTTGTTTTAAAAGTTGTCCTATAAGCCCACAAAGTATCAAGAAGTTTAACCGACCAATCTTTCCTATTAGGCTTGATGGTTTTCTCTAAAATAATTTTTATCTCTCTGTTTGCCAATTCAGCTTGCCCATTTGTTTGAGGGTGATAAGGGGTAGAAACTCTGTGTGTAATGCCATATTTCTTCAGTGTCGAAAATGGTTTGTTGCAAAAATGAGAACCCCCATCACTTAAAATAACTTTTGGCATGCCAAAACGAGCAAACAAAGATTGCAAAAGTTTCAGGACAACACGATGGTCATTTGCTTTGCAAGCAATGGCCTCCACTCATTTTGAAACATAATCCACAGCTAATAGAATATATGTGTTTTCAAAAGAAACCGGAAAAGGTCCCATGAAGTCTATTCCCCAACAATCAAAAATTTCTACAGTAAGAATAAGGGAAAGAGGCATCATGTCTCTTTTGCTAATGGATCCCAATTTTTGACAAGGCTCACATGCCTTGCAAAAATTATAAGAATCTTTAAACATGGAAGGCCAGTAAAAATCGCTTTGCAAAATTTTTGAGACTGTTTTCTTTGCTGAAAAATGACCACCACATGCACCCATATGACAAAATCTCAAAACCGAAGAAAACTCATCATCAGGAATGCATCTTCGAATCAATTGGTCTAAACAATATTTGAAAAGATATGGATCATCAAAGTAAAAGTGTCGTACCTCAGAGAGAAATCGACACTTATCTTGGGTGGACCATTCAAAAGGCATTCGCTCAATCACCAGATAATTGACTATGTCAGCATACCAGGGAGCTCTATCAACCACAAACAGCTGCTCATCCGGAAAACTATCATCAAGAGGAAAGTTGACATTTGAAGAAGGAGATGATGGCAATCTAGAGAGGTGGTCAGCTACCACGTTTTCAACTCATTTCTTGTCCTTAATGTTGATGTTGAACTCTTGAAGTAATAGAATCCAGCAAATCAAGCGTGGTTTTGCATCTTTATTAGCCAACAAATACTTAAGAGCAGAGTGGTCAGTGAAAATAGTAACAGGAGAACCAAGAATATAAGTCTGAAATTTATCAAGTGCAAAAACCACTGCAAGCAATTCTTTTTCAGTAGTGGTATAATTTTTCTGGGCATCATTCAAAGTTCTATTGGCATAATAAATCACAAATGGCCTATTATCCACCCGCTGCCCCAAAACAGCTCCTAAGGCATAATCACTAGCATCGGTCATGATCTCAAAGGGAAGGTCCCACTGCGGGGGTTGCACAATAGGGGCAGTGGTAAGCGACTTTTTAAGGGTATCAAAAGCTTTTTGGCACTCATCAGTCCAAACAAATTCAATATCATTTTCTAAAAGAGTGTACAGCGGTTTTGCAATAGAACTAAACCCTTGAATAAACTGCCTATAAAAGCCAGCATGACCAATAAAAGAACGAATATCCCTAACTGTCCTAGGGATAGGAAGTTTAGATATTAATTCAATCTTTGCCTTGTCGACCTTTATACCCGTAGAAAAAACAATATGTCCCAAGACAATGCCCTGAGTGACCATAAGTTGGCATTTCTCCCAATTAAGTAAAAGATTTTTTTCCTCACATCTCTGGAGAATACGTGCCAAATTATGCAAACAACTCTCAAAGGATTTTCCAAAAACAGAGAAATCATCCATGAATATTTCACAAATATCATCAATCATGTAAGAAAAAATACTCATCATGCATCTCAAAAAAGTGGCTGAAGCATTACACAAACCAAAAGGCATTATAGTAAAAGCAAAAGTGCCAAAAGGACAGGTGAAAGTGGTTTTCTCCTGATCCTCAGGCGCTACAGCAAATTGATAATAACCAGAATATCCATCCAAAAAGCAATAATATGCATTCCCAGCTACTCTTTCTAAAATTTGATCCAAGAATGGTAAAAGAAAATGATCCTTCCTACTGGTTAAATTAAGTTTTCTATAATCAATGCACATTCTCCAGCCAGTAACCATTCTAGTTGGAATCAACTCATTTTTATCATTTGAGTTGACAGTCAAACCAGATTTTTTTGGTACCACTTGAGTTGGACTTACCCACTTACTGTCTAAGATGGGATAAATGATACCCACTGCAAGCAACTTAAGCACTTCCTCTTTAACAACTTCCTTCATGGTAGGATTGAGCCTACGTTGAGCATCATGAACCAGTCTAGCATCATCTTCAAGATGGATTCTGTGGGTACACACAGCAGCAATACCTTTGATGTCGGCTATTGTCCAACCAATTGCGCCTCAATGTTTTTTTAAAACTTCAATCAACTGGGCTTTATCTTTCTGATTTAATTTTGAGGAAATCACCACCGGAAAAGTGCCTTCTTGGGGACCAAGAAACACATACTTTAAATCTTGAGGAAGTGGTTTCAGTTCCAACTGAGGAACTTCTTCCTCTGAAGATTTAAGCATGTCTGGTGGTGGTAGTGCTTCAAACTGTGGTTTCCATCTTGCTCCTGCAAATTGGACTTCATGTGGTAAAGAAGAATCTGCAAAACAATCAAAAAAATCAAACTCATATTCATTGATATGACCAATTTTCTCATCAAGTAAACATTCAGGTGTCTGAAAAATATAATCATTATCAGAGAAGGGAGAAGTTGAGCAAATAAACTCTGTTGGTGTCAAACTCTCCACAGCATTCAAATCACTTGTGTCATCAAAATGTGCTGGCATCTTGCAAGCATTGAAAACGTTCAACTCAAGTGCCATGTTTCCAAAGGTAAGCTTCAAAACACCACTTTTGCAATTGATCAAAGCATTTGATGTAGCTAGGAATGGTCTTCCTAGGATGACAGGAGCTTGGTAAATAGTGGATACTTGCTGCTGCATCTCAAGAACCACGAAATCCACTGGGTAGTAGAATTTGTCCACCTGGACCAACACGTCCTCTACAATACCCCTCGGTACCTTCATTGATCTGTCAGCCAACTGTAGCATGATGGAGGCCTTTTTCAGCTCACCCAATCCCAACTGCTCATATACTGAGAACGGTAGCAAGTTCACACTACTCCCCAAATCAAGTAAGGCTCTCCCAATGCGTGATTCACCGATCATAATAGAAATGTTGGGAGAACCTAGATCTCCAAACTTCTGAGGAGTCTCGCTCAATATTAATGCCCTAACTTGCTCCGTCAAGAAAGCTTTCTTCTTTACATTCAGCTTCCTCTTCACTGTGCACAAGTCCTTCAAAAATTTTGCATATGAAGGCACTTGTTGTATGGCATCCAAGAGTGGAATATTAATCTTCACTTGCTTAAAAATCTCTTGAATCTCCGTGTGGTATTTGTTCTTTTGGCCAGCTGCCAATCTCTGAGGATAGGGAACCACAGGTTCGTACCCCTTACTAGTCTCAGCATTTGCACTCACAGGCTTCTTCAACTCTGGTCTCACTATTTCTGGTTCTTTCTCAACTTCATCAGTCTCTGTTACATCTTCAGGTGTAGGAGCAACTACCTGTGTATCCATAGGCATCTCTGGTTGGGGAACTTCCTTCCCCCTTCTCAAAGTAAGAATTGCCCTCGCTGTCTCAATAACATCCCCTGAGACATTATGCACTTGCTATTGTTGTTGCCTATATACCTGAGGATTAGGCTGAGGCTGTGCTGGAAATTTCCCTTTCTCTAGGGTGCTCAAGGTCATCCTCATCTTATTAATAGTGCCTCACAACTCATTTATGGCTTGAGTGTTCTGATTATTTGTGGTGGCATGAATTTGCATGAATTGCTGAAGTGTATTGGCCATCTGTGCCATACTGTCATCTAGAGACTTCTTTGCAGATGATGAAGGTTGAGAACTCTGTGTAGCTACATGAGGCTGAAATCCAAGAGGAGCAACAAAAGGATAGCTCTAGGAATTCTAATATGGCTGATACTGGTGCTGAGGAGCACCCTGATGAAATGGCTGCTGCTCAGGTGGTGGAGACCGACCAAGCTGATCATTTTTCCATGAGAAATTTGGGTGATTCCTCCACCCCGGATTATATGTATTGGAGAAAGGCTGATTCTGTGCTCTATTAACCCAGTTAGCTGATTGCATCTGCTCAGACCCACTTTCTTGAAATACTGGTATAATAGGGCAGTCTTAGGTCTTATGGTTTGAATTAGCACATATAGAACATGCCTCTACTACTTTCACAGCCTTCACTTTTTTCATTTTCATGACCTCCAGTCTTCTAGTCAATGCAGCTATTCGGGCTTGAACATCAATGTCTTCCTTAAGCTCATATCTACCCCCTTCAGAAATAGCCCTCATGGAACTCGATCAGTACGAGTGTTCCACTGTTGTGCACTTTTAGCAAGGTAGTCAAAAAATGATAGAGCTGCATTAGGTTCCTTGCTAAAGAACTCCCCATTGCACATTGTCAGAACAAACTGCTTGCATTCTGGAGTGAGACCAGTGTAAAAATAGCTCACCAGCCTCCAAGATTCAAAACCATGATGTGGACAAATGTTCACCAAATCTTTAAATTTTTTCCAACTGGCCTGAAAGGTCTCATCAGGTCTCTGATTGAACTGACTAATTTGCTCTTGTCAAAACTGAGTTCTCTGAAAAGGAAAAAATTCTTTTAAGAATTCACGCTACATATCAGACCAACTAGAAATAGAATTAGGCCTCAAAGAATTAAACCATATCTTCGCTTTATCCTTTAAAGAGAAAGGAAATAAACGAAGTCTAATAAATTCATCAGTAACAGTCCTAGCGATAAAAGTAGTGCAAGCCAACTCAAAATCTGTCAAGTGCTGGTAAGGAATCCATCTCGTGGAACTGAGGTATCACTGACATCATGCTATGCTTAATAGAGAAATTAGATGCATTTTCGGGTAAAACAATGCATGAAGGTGTACTGGTGCGAGTGGGTTGCAAATAATCCTTTAGAGTGTGTGGTGCAGGTGCAGCCATATTTTCTGGTTCAATTTCAATTTCCTCACCTGATTCACTCATAGAAAAGACAAAAGAGCTATCTATCTCCAAGATGTGTATACTACTCTCAACACTCGATGTGCTATTTGAACTGTCTCTCACCCATGACATGAAACATCAATTTAAAGAACATAAAAAAATAACGAGTTTAAATTGAAGTTAAATTACTTTCTCCGGCAACGGCGCCAAAAAACTTGACTAACTCAAAAACGAGTAGCACTAAGGCTATCCCAAGTGCAAGAGGATGTCGTGTAATAATTATGAATAAATTCCTAGATCGTCTCCTCAGGGAAAGCTTACTTAAACTCAAACTCGTTGAAAATTGTGAAAATCTTCACAAAGAGAAAATGAGATGATGGTATGTGCAATGGATGGAAAGGGATACTAGTCATGGACTAGATTCATATTTTTAGATTTTGATTGTCGGATTGAAATGTAAAAGACTAATAGATTAAACTCAGAATTTAATAAAACTAAGTTAAGAATTAAACTAGATTAGAAAGTACTTGACAAACATGCACTGAAAATTAAAAAGCCCCAAAATCAATGTTCTAGGGTTCATCATTGTATTCAAATCACAAATTCTCAAAATTAAACCATAGCAATTGTAATCACTATTAAAATGAAATCGTAACGAAACGAGAAAAATAAATAACATGAACTAATTGAATAACAAATAAATTACTCAAACTTCTAAATCAAAAATCTCCAAAATAATCCAAAAACTTAAAACTGAAATGAAATAACAAATAGGGAATGAAAAGATCAAGCCAATTGAATTGAGATGAAAAGTTGAAGCGGTGGAGGAGGCTGGGCTACAGTAGCAATTGGACCCCTCAATGAGCTCTTCAATCTGCTGTAGTGTGAGTGAATGATCCCGAGGAATTCATGTTGCTGTGTGAATGATTGCTTGTGTGAATCCTCCTCTCCGAATCTGAGTGAAAATCAATGGAAAAATAATTTCTAAGTGTTTCTCTAATCAAAGCAGTGTTTTCCAGGCCAAGAAGTCGGCCATAAGATGTAAAAAATCATATATATACTCTGACGGCAGAATAAGTGAAAATCATAAGATGTAAAATACGATGTCCGCTTGAGCGGAGTGTCGAGCGGACATCGAGCCTTCAACTCTGCCTAAGTTCGCTCGAGCAGAGTGTCGATTGAACATCGAGTGTTCAACTTTGTCTAACTTCGCTTGAGCGGCCAAATACCTGCACTCGAGTGATCTCCTTTCCCGCACACTCGCTCGAGCTCACTGTCGAGCGACAGTCGAGCGTTTGAATCTACCTGAATTCGCTCGAGCGGCCAAAAGTCGCCGCTCGAGCGATATGGACCAGAATCCACAGTAATCAATAGTTGGTAAAATTAAAGCAAAAATTCATGCTTTTAATCAATTAAAATCACAACTTTGATTTATTCATTTTTCCATATAAAACCAATAATAAAGTAATGAAAGAATTAAGATATATTGGTTCTAAAAGCATTCAGATATGCAATAACTCAGCTCAATCAAAAATGAGACGGGAATTCTTAACTCTTTAAAAAACTTTACATTTCCTTCACAGTATATAAAAGAATCTATAGTTAAAATTTAAAACTTGCATTTATAAATCTAAAAAAGAGTTTTGCAGCAGTGTTCATTTAACTAAATTACAAAGTTACTTTGAGCTCATTTAATTAAATCAAAAAGTCAGTTGCGCTACATAGTGCTCTCTCTTCTCTCGTGAGAAGCAGTAGAGTTTTCAGTGCTTTTGGTCTCCAAAAGCTTTAGGTCTCACACTCTGTGAGGTTTAGTTGCTACATGTTTTCTTTAGTCTATCAAGAGCTAGTGTTCTTGAGGTCAGGGATGGAAGCAGACGAACTGGCTAAGCGCTGGGAGAGGATTCATTTATCCAAGGAAGAGAGTTCCTGTCTCCACGTGAAAAAAGAGGATCTCAAAAATGGTAATAGACATGGGAAACACTGTATTGTGGGTAAAGCTCTTACAGAGAAGATGGTCAACAGTGAGGGCTTTAGAGAAACCATGTCTCAAATTTGGAGGCTACAGAGATGGGTCAGCTTCAAGGAACTTGGAGATCAGAGTTACCTGATAGAATTTTAGAACAGAGAGGACAAAGAGAAAGTGTTGAGTGGAAGACCCTGGTTTTACGATAGGAGTCTGTTAACCTTGCAAGAGTTGGATGGCACGGCAGCCATTAATGGCCTGAAGTTTCGGTACGAACCCTTTTGGGTCCAACTACACAATCTCCAACTAGACACTATGACAGAAGAGATTGGTGAGGAACTAGGGGCCTCCATCGGGCATGTCAATAGAGTGGAGGTAGAAGCAGACGGTCGTGCTTGGGGAAGATGTCTAAGGGTTAGAATAGCAGTGGACCTCCATAGACCTTTGTAAAGGGGGAAATGGCTGATGTTCAACGAACAAAAGATCTGGATCTCCTTCAAGTATGAGAGATTGCAAAGCTTCTATTTTCAATGTGGCACGCTGTACCATAAGGGAAAAAACTACATAAGGCAACGCTATGATCAACAAGGATGAGCTAGCACATCATCAATTCGGTGCATGGCTCAGAGCTCAACCTATGCACACTAACATCTTCAATAGCCGAAAGATACGGTGGTAATCAGCATCGATGGCATCAGGAAGGCCAAGAACAAGGGTCTAAGGAGAAGACCAAGCCAGAAAACCAAGTTTTGAAACAAGAATGTTTGGCGCCAAAACAGAATGGGACTGCATCTGAAGTTCTGGAACAAGTCCACAGAGACAGTTAAAGCAACAAGTTACGAGAGTACCCCAGACCAAGGAAAATTACACGGAACAGGTGTTTGAGACTCCCAATACCAAACAACTGGAAAGTCAACGACCTTACGTTCAGGAAACAATATATATGCACGAGGGGACCATGCTGGAAACTGAACTAGGGGTACAACATGAATTACCTCTGTCGAACATGGAACTAGACCCTGTCACCACTAGGGGGTCAAAAGGTAACCAGAAAGGAGAGGAAACCAACTCAGCTAAGACTTTCAGGGAACCAGATCCAAGTGAAGAACTAACTGAGGGAAAACATAAGGAAAACAAAACAAGTAAGGAACCAAAAAAGGAGGTTGAAGAACCTAAGGCAAGGAAATGAAAAAGGCTTGCTCGAGGAGTGGCTGTTTACCATGCAGAAGGTGGGAGTGAGGTGCTGGAAGACATATCAAATTTCCCTCTCAAATCGCGTACCAGAAGCAGGCTCAAAAGGAATATTGTAGTGAATGAACTCAAACTAAAACGTCAAAAGAGAAATGATGAACCTAATGAGAATCAAAAAATTGAGGCAGAGGCTGGTCTCCAGCCCTGCCAAAAACAATGAGCCTCTTAACATGGAACTGCCGAGGGCTTGGGAACCCTCGGTCAGTTAGGATCCTTAGGGATCTTGCTAAGGATAAGAGACCCTTCTTAGTGTTCCTGGTGGAAACTAAGTGTAAAAAAGATAGATTGGAGACAGTCAGAAGGTTGCTGAATATGGAGGGATGCTTTGCCATTGATAGCCTAGGTATGAGTGGGGGCATTGCCCTCTTATGGAAAGCAGAATGGCAGGTTAAAGTGATTAATTATACTAGATGGCACATTAGTGCAGAGATAAAGGAAGAGGCTTGTGACCGAAGTTGGCAATTTATTGGCTTTTATGGCCATCCTGAGACTGCTAAAAGAAAAAGTAGTTGGACCCTACTTGAAAGGCTCAAACCCTCAACTCCTATGGCTTGGTTGTGTGCAGGAGATTTTAATGAAATTTTGTACCAAAAGGAAAAACAAGGGGCAGCTAGCAGACCCTACAACCAGATTGAAGAATTTAGGCAAGCCACCGAGAGATGTGGCCTAAAGGATGTTCATCATCTGGGACAACTCTACACTTGGTCCAATAATAGGAGAGGCAAGGATTTTACTAAAGAACGTATTGATAGAGCTATGGCCAACAAAGAGTGGAAAGATATGTTCAGAGGTTCTACATGCACGACTCTAGCAGCAGTAAAATCAGACCATTCCCCTTTACACATAAATAAGAAGATCACAAACCAGTATCGGAGAAGGTGGAATCCAGGGTTTAGGTATGAAGCTGCTTGGGACTTACATGAGGACCGTCATAGTATAGTGGCAAGTGAGTGGAAGAGCATCAACACAGGTGAAAACATAGGCAGTAAAATGAAACAAAAACTTGAGAACTGTCAAAAAGGCCTACAGAGTTGGAGAAAAAGAATACAGCAGGCAAACCATCATTCTACTGCAGAAATTTTAAAGAGGATTAGCCACCTTCAGAACACGGGTACTGGCTCCCATGTAACAGAAATGCAACAACTTCAGCAGAAAGTGGAAAACTCTCTAGCAGCAGATGAGTTAAAGTGGCGTCAAAGGGCAAAGCAGCACTGGTTGAAATTTGGGGACAGAAACACACACTTCTTTCATCAGCAGGCATCCCAAAGGAAAAGGACTAATATCATTAAAAGCATTGAGGATCAACAAGGGAGAGGAATTGCTGACCAGGCTGGTATAGGGGAAGTATTCACAGGTAATTTTTCCTTCCTTTTTACTACCTCTTGTCCCATTGGCTTTGATGAATGTTTACATGCAATGGGGTCAAAACTTAACATTGACATGAAATCTTGGCTTTCCAAGCGTTTCACCCGAGAAGAAGTCAGAGAAGCAGTGTTTCAGATGAACCCCCTAGGTTCACCTGGACCCGATGGCTTCCCTGCACACTTTTATCAAAAGCATTGGGAGGTGGTGGGTGAGGAGGTGTGTTCTTATGCCCTCAAAACCCTTAATCAGGATGGAACCCTCCAAGATGTAAATGACACATATATCTGTCTCATTCCCAAAGTGAAAAACCCCAAGAAAGTAGCTAAGTTCAGACCAATTAGCCTATGTAATGTGCTATACAAAATTGTAGCTAAAACTCTAGCTAACAGTATGAAAGGCATTCTTAACAATCTTATATCCCTGAATCAAAGTGCCTTTGTCCCTGGTAGACTCATCTCAGATAATATACTAGTGGCCTATGAAGTCCTACACTCCATGAATTCTAGAATGAAAGGAAAGAGAGGTTGTATGGCACTAAAACTTGATATGAGCAAGGCATATGACAGAATAGAGTGGGGCTTTGTAGAAGCTGTCATGACTAAGATGGAATTCCCTGTAAGATGGATTAGACTCATTCAATCTTGCCTTAACTCAGTCTCTTATTCCATCTTAGTTAATGGGGAACCGTAGAGGAAATTCTGTCCATCAAGGGGACTCAGACAAGGAGACCCTATGTCCCCCTACATTTTCATCATGTGTGCTGAAGCTCTTTCCTCCTTTCTGAATAGAGCTGAAAAAGATGGAATGATCACACCTGCACCTATTGGTAGAGGCAATATCACAATTAATCATCTATTCTTTGCTGATGACAGTGTGCTATTCTGTCAAGCAACCTCTAAGGAGCTATCAAATGTACTCAATATTCTGGATATTTATGAAAAGGCTTCGGGTCAAGTCCTAAACAAAGATAAATCCTCTGTCCTGTTTAGTAAAAACACAATGCCTTTGGAGAATAACCAGATTTTGCAGCAAGCAGGTATTAAGGCAACTAGTAATTGGGAAAAATATTTGGGGTTACCTGCCATTATAGGAAGGCATAAAGTGGCAAGATTTCATTCTCTCATAGACAAAACATGGGCTAGAATGACAAATTGGAAAAATAAACTTCTCTCTAATGCAGGAAAAGAAGTCCTCTTAAAAGCTGTGTTACAGGCCATTCCTTCTTATGCAATGGGGATCTTTCAGGTTCCAATCTCAATCACTAACAAACTAAACCAACTCATCAGGAAGTTTTGGTGGGGATACAACCAGGATACATCCAAGATTCAATGGGTCAATTGGAATCAGCTCAGCAACAACAAAGAGGTAGGTGGGCTTGGCTTCAGAGACTTCAAGAGTTTCAACCTTGCTTTACTAGCTAAACAAGGATGGAGGATCCTACAGAATCCATATTCTTTAGTTGGTCTAGTTCTGAAGCAAAAATATTTCTCAAAGTCTAGGTTGCTAGATGCTAAGTTGGGGTCAAGACCCTCCTATGCCTGGAGAGGCATGTGTGCAGGCTTAGAAGTGCTTAAAGAAGGTCTCATGTGGAGAGTGGGTGATGGGAATAAGATAAATATATGGAATGATTGGTGGATACCCTCCCTTCCATCAAAACAGTTAGTCTCCACTCGACCTTTTGGATGTGTGTATGAATAGGTTAGTGACCTGATTGATAATGACACCAGAACCTGGAAGCACCATCTCATCCAAAGGCTCTTCTCCCCACAGGAATGTGAAGCTATAAAAACCATACCCCTCAGTATTGGAGGAAGGGAAGACAGGATGATATGGTACTTCACCACTAATAGACAATACTCAGTGAGAAGTGGCTACCATCTCCACAGACAAATGGAAAATGACCTTAAAGGGGAACCTTCCAGTCGAGCACAAGTCAAGCATGTTTGGAAGGGTATATGGAAACTAAGGACCACTCCAAATGTCAAACACTTCATTTGGAGAGCTTGTAGTGAGGCCTTACCAACCCTAGCAAACCTGAAGAGGAGGAAAATTGTAGAGGACAACACATGTTTCATTTGCACACAAGCACCCGAAACATCAAGCCATGCATTATGGAGTTGATAAATGGTCAATTATGTGACATTAATACTCTTAAATATCTTGAGTAAAAGTGCTTTATGAGTTAAAATAAGAATATTAATTAGATAATATGACTTAATTCTCTTTGACATGCGAAATAATATATTACCCCTAATTAAACATAGATGCATGCATTTTGATGTGGGGCCGACTAATGCAGGAACTTGGCACTCGGGCAGCTCACATAAAGCAGCTCATCACTCGGCACATGCAGGACATTAAAGCTAAGCAGCGGCAGCACTTGAAGAAACACATGCTGCCACATGCACTACACATGCAGAAAATGCAAGAATGAATTCGGACAGCTTACACATGCAGGACATGAAGCAAAGCAGCTCAAAACTCACTCAAGCACATGCATCAAGCTGGTTTTACAGCAACCACAACCCACTGCAAAACAGCAACACTCGGACAACACACAAAGCAGAAAACATGAAAAGAACCAGCACACATGCAGAGAAGCAAAAGGAAGAGAAGCAAAAGGAAAAGCAGCAGTAGAAAACACAACCTACGGCAGGAAGCACATGCATGAACTCAAAACTCACGGCTGGAACTCAAGAGGCACATGCAGAAACAGCACCACATGCAGAAAAAGAAAATACTACACACACTCAAACACATGCAGCTCATGGAAGTTAAACCAAAACAAATGCAGAAAATGGAAAAGTAAAACAGCAGCACATGAACTCACAGCTCACGGCAGCAACACAAAAAGGAAACTCATGAAAGCACACATGCAGCATCACTCGGACAGCAGCAGAAACACATGCAGAAAACCAGCTGTAGCTCACGAACACATGCAGCAGCACTCGGACAGCTTACACATGCAGGAAAACAAAAAGGAAACTCACGGATGCAGAGGATAGAAGGCACATGCAGAAAGTGGAACTCAAACCAGCACACATGCAAAAGGAAAAAAAAGGCAGCAGAAAAAAAAAAGAACACAACTCACGAATGCAGAAAACACATGTAGAAAAAAGAATGAAGAAGCACACAGCAAACCTTCACATGCAGAAACAAAAAAGCAACACTCGAGCTCAAGATTCTTTTTTTTCTGTTTGTTTTGTTACTTAAGTGAGTTGGCTATAAGGTTGAAGAGGATATAAAACCAAGGGGAGTGAGTTTTAGTTTCTCTCTCTTTACTTGTTTTCATTCGGGTAGAGAAAGGCAGCTGTTTCTTTTGGGTTTTGTTCATTTCTCTTGCTGTTAGTATAGAGCACGGCAGCTTTATCTTTGTTTTACTTTTTTTGCTTGCTGTAGGGAGTGGTGGTGGACGGCTAGTTTTTGAGTTTGTATTGATTACTTTTATTTCTTTTGGTCTTTCTGGTAGTTGGACGGTGATTCTTTTCTTCAGAGTTTTCTTGCATCCTTTTATTTCGTTTACAGGTCATTTTTGATCGGCATCAATTTTATTTCATTTGAAGTTTCCTTCAGTTCAGTCTTTAGGCAACCGATTTCACTTACTTGCTTTTAGTTTTAGTTTTTCTGGATTTATTGGGTGGTGGATTCAGCGGTGTACTGCTTGTCGGTATTGGATTTATTTTTCTTGTTGCTCTTTCTTCTGTCATTTACGTTAGAGTACATTAAGTTTTCATTCACTTTACTTTTCGTTTCAAGCATTTGTGGACTTTCAGTTTTTATTTCTTTTCAGTTCGGTTGTTAAGCTTTATTTCTTAGTAGTTCTTTCAGCTTGTTTTATTTATTTTTCTGTATTTATTTTCATACAGTAATTTGAAATGTTAGGATTTATTATTTTTATGCATTTTGCTAATTTAGTAATGATAGGCTAGATTTTTAGCTTGGGATTCAATGAGTAACTCATGACTATTTTGAGTTGGATTTACTTCAAGGATATGGGATTTCAATGATTAACTTGTTGGATGATGTTTCAGTTTACATCTAGAAAGGATTGAAGTTCTTTGTTCTTGGTTTAGATCAGTTGTAGACGTAAAGGCACAATTGATACTTGAGCAAGTAACAAGATTTTGATGGCTTTCTTTCATTATTTTACAATTGTTATATAATCCATCAAGTAGTTTTATTAGACTAAGATTTGTGGTTCATTGCTATATTATTCGATCATGACTTCTAGGAATGGGAGCATGGTTGAGAGAAGATAAAAAAAAAAGAAGTAAATCCATCTCCAAATCAGTGGGTGAAAATTGAATCCCAAGTGTTTGTTTTATTGTTTCTTGCAAGTTTAATTCATTTGCTACACACTTTCTCTAAGTCTCTTAGTTTTTGTAATTTTAGAAACATAGATCCACATCCATTTTCATCTTTCATAATCGATACATCTTTTACACAAAGAAAATCTCACAAACGCTTTGATAATCCCTTTGTCCCTGTGAATTCGATCTTGGGACTTACCCTTGTATTACTTTGACAGCTTCTACGCTTGGAAGACAATATTATAAGCTGATCAAGTTTTTGGCGCCGTTGCCGGGGACAACTGGTGTTTATCAGAGTATTTTTTTTTTCTTTCTGAGAGGATGTTTATGGAGCTGTGAACCTCTTCACAGCCTGGGTGATATCTTTACCTCTCATTTTACTGGTTTACTGTTATCTTGTTTTGTGCTGAAGTTGCATGTCTGGTTGGGCTAGAGATAGCACACATAGACTTGCTAGGACTGAATCATCGACCTCATCATCGAGTGCATCATCTGTTTCTCTTAAATCATCAGTTGACACTCATAGTAACATGGCTGAAGAAGAAGGACGCAATGATGGGGAAATGGCAAATCCCAACAGGACACTTAGAGAATATTTGCATCCTATTAGGACCACCACTCCATCATGCATCATTACACCTTTGAATGCTCATACTTTCAATTTTAAACCTGGAATGATACCATTATTACCTCATTTTCATGGGATGGATTCTGAAAATCCCTACTTGCACCTCAAGGAGTTTGAGGAAGTATGCTCCACATTTTTGGATGAAATTGTACTGAGGAAATTGTTAGATTGAAGTTGTTTCCTTTTTCTCTTAAGGACAAAGCAAAAACATGGTTGAATGCATTGAGGCCAAGATCCATTGGAACATGGCAAGAAATGCAAGCCGAATTTCTGAAAAAAAATTTTCCAATGCATCGCACCAATGCTTTAAAGAGACAAATCATGAATTTTTCTCAAAAGGAAACTGAAACTTTTTATCAAAGTTGGGAAAGATTCAAAGATCTCTTAAATGCTTGTCCACACCATGGTTACGAAAATTGGCGCATTATTAGTTTTTTTTATGAAGCTTTGATACCTAAGATGCGACAATTTGTTGAAACCATGTGTAATGGAGAATTCTTTAATAAGGAACCGGAAGAAGCATTTGCATATTTTGATTACTTGGCTGAAAACGCTCAATCATGGGACACTTCTTGTGTCTATGATAGAGCTGAACCATTGAGGATTGTAAGTGGGGGAGGTAAATATGTTTTAAATGAAGAAGATGATTTGAAAGCTAAATTTGCCTTATTGTCAAAAAAATTGGAGGCGATTGAGTTGAAGAAAGTAAATGAAGTACAAACTGTACCTCAGATTACTTTGAGCTGTAATATTTGTGAGGGCCAAGGGCATTCAACTAATGATTGCCCAACCATTCCAGCTTTTAAAGAAGTTCTTTTGGATCAATCTAATGCTGTTAATATGGTTGCTAAATCTTTTTCAGGTCCTTATTCCAACACCTATAATTCGGGATGGAGAAATCACCCCAATTTCAGTTGGAGAGGTGATCAAGCTGCTTTACCTGCACCCAACATAGCTGGTCCTTCACAAATTGTACCCTACACTACTCCAGGAGGTCCAGGACCATCTCAATATGCCAACCACATGTTACCAGTTCAGAAAAAGAACCTTGAAGACAATTTCCAGCAATTATCCACCAACTTTCAGCAGCTGTCCACCAATTTTCAGCAATTCATGCAAAGCCAAGCTGCTATCAATAGTCAAAATTCCCAAGCCATTGCTGACATTCGAGGGTCAGTCACAAGGTTGACCACAACCATGAGCGCTCAAGAGAAAGGGAAGTTCCCTGCACAATCTCAGCCTAATCCACAAGGCCAAAACCAACAATTTCAAAGTATGGCAGGAGATCCAAATGTCAAGCAAGTCAAGGCTATTACAACCTTGAGAAGTGGTAAGGTGATCGGCATCCCAGATCAAGAGGTAGAAAAGAATGGTAACATTTCTAACCCTCCTTCTGAAAATGAGGCACATGATCCTTTGGAATCTAAAAGTGTCCCAAGCACTACACTTGCACCTTTTCCTCAAAGGTTAATCCCTTTGCACAAAGATAAGCATCACGCTGAAATCCTTGAAATTTTTAAGCAAGTTAGGATAAATATACCATTGTTGGATGCTATTCAACAGATTCCTACCTATGCTAAATTTTTAAAGGATTTATGCACCGTAAAAAGAAAATTGAATGTGCAAAAGAAAGCTTTTCTTACTGAGCAGGTTAGTGCTATTATCCAAACCAACACTCCTCCCAAATACAAGGATCCAGGATCCCCTACCATAGCTTGCATGATAGGGAACTCAAAAATAGGCCAAGCATTATTAGACTTAGGTTCAAGTGTGAACTTATTGCCTTATAATGTTTATGTTCAGCTTGGATTGGGTGAGTTGAAATCTACTTCTATCACATTGCAGTTGGCAGATAGGTCTATAAAGATTCCTAGAGGTGTTGTGGAAGATGTTTTGGTTCAAGTAGACAAATTCTACTATCCAGTAGACTTTGTCGTACTCGACATGCAATTGACTAATCATTCTACTTTCCAAGCACCGGTTATCTTAGGAAGACCTTTCTTGGCTACTTCTAATGCACTCATAAATTGTAGAAGTGGAGTTTTAAAGTTGAGTTTTGGAAATATGACCTTGGAGCTAAATATTTTTAATCTTTGCAGGCAACCGCAAGAAGTTGAAGAAGTTCATGAAGTGAATTTGCTGGAAAATTTCATTGATGAAAATTCTGCACATTACTTTCAACTTATTGATTCTTTAGAGGAATTTGAAGAAGATTTGAAAATATTTGATAATGTTAATGACTCATCTCTTGTTTCCTCAATAGGTCAGCAAGTTACACAACCATGGAGGCCAAAATTTGAGCAACTTCCACCATTGACATCAACTCTCAAACCTTCGGAGGAGCAATCCCCAACTTTGGACTTCAAACCTCTTCCATTGGAGTTGAAGTATGCTTTCTTAGGACCACAAAGCACCTTCCCTGTGGTAATTTCTTCTCACTTAACTAGTGAACAAGAAGATAAATTGCTAGATGTGCTTAAGAAGCATAAAAAGTCTATTGGATGGACAATGGCTGATATAAAAGGATAAGTCCCTTGGAGTGTACCCATAGGATTTATTTAGAAGATGATGCAAAGCCTTCTGGGAAATGCAAAGAAGAGTTGAATCCCACAATGAAAGAAGTGGTTAAAAATGAGGTGTTGAAATTGCTTGATGTGGGTATCATTTACCCCATCTCGGATAGCAAGTGGGTAAGTCCCATTCATGTAGTTCCAAAAAAATCTGGGCTTACCATTGTTAAAAATGATCAAGATGAATCGATTCCTACAAGAATTCCTACTGGTTGGCGCATGTGTATTGATTATAGGAAGTTGAATGCCGCCACTAGGAAAGATCATTTTCCTTTGCCTTTTCTTGATCAAGTGTTAGAAAAAGTCGCTGGACATGCTTTTTATTGCTTCTTAGATGGGTTCTCCGGTTACTATCAATTAGAAATAGCACCAGAGGATCAAGAAAAGACCACCTTTACTTGTCCTTTTGGTACTTTTGCTTTTAGGAGAATGCCTTTTGGTTTATGCAATGCACCAGCAACTTTTCAAAGATGCATGCTTAGCATTTTTAGTGACATGATTGAGAACACTCTAGAAGTGTTTATGGATGATTTTTCTGTATTTGGTGATTCATTTGAGAGTTGTTTAACCAATTTGCAAGCTGTTTTGGCCAGGTGTGAAGAGAANGATTCTTTAGTTTTTGTCTTCCACCAAGTATACTCGATTATTTAGAGCATTAAAGCAAGGGAAAAGTTATGGCAACATGCATTTACAGAACTAACAAATTGATAAAGAATCTATCACCTAGTTTGGTCCCCACAAGAACAATGGGCACTGATGGGGCATAGTGTCTCAGCTCCGGAACCCACTACTCCAACATAATAAGAGGCACAAAGAAAAAGAAACAAGCAGAAAGACATTTAAGAATCTGATCAGTATATATATTTGGTAGAACATTAGGTCAATGAGAGAGAATCAAAAGAAGAATTCAATGGAGAAAGAGAAAAATAAAAAGAACAAGCTTACTTTCTTTGCTATGTTCTCAAAGCTAGGCCTACTTATGAAAGAAAAGCAGAGAAGGAAAACATCAGTTCCTTTGTAACTTAACGGCCCCAACCTGTTATAATCTTCTTGACCTGCAAAAATTTTGAATTATTTCGATAAGATTTAAGTGTCTATTTTCTCTGCGTGGGAAGATTCATGTCATTAATTAAATGCTTTAGGAAACATAGGATCTTGCCTTTTCAGTCAGCCAATTACTTTCTTTTACGTGTTATCAAATTATGTGCTTGTTTGGTTGAAAAGAAATCAGTGAGAAATATATGAAAACTGAGTCTTAGTTTTAAAATCCTAATATCTACAAATTTTAAAACCCTAATATCTAAAAATTTCTCTCAAACACAACCTAGAAAATAGAGGAACAAATGAAAGAGAAATCCAAGGCAAACTTTGCAATACACAAACCCAAAATAGAGAAGCAAAAGAGCAAGAGAACTGTACCACATACCCAAACTCGATTTAGAGTTTCCCAAACTCCTTAGATCTACGCTGCAGAGCCCATGAACAACAGCGACCAAAATGAAGAAAAAATCACAGAGTCTTCGAGCTTCAGTCTTCAGCGAGAGTGAGTTTTGGGGCAACTTGATGGGAGGAGATTTGGATTAGGAGTTTCAGACGGGGAAGAGAACCGAGAGAAGAGATCTGAGAGAAGTTCAAAATGAAAAAAGAGGGAAAAACCAAAAGGAAAAATGCATGAGGCAACCTGATTTCATTTCTTCCCACTTCAAATGAAACGCTCCGTTTTATTTAATCCACGTCAGCATTGGTGCGCCGTTCCGTCCGCAAATCGCCTGCAATAAGACTTTTCCAAAAAGTTTAGCTCAACTCATACGGATTCGCATAAGATTTGGGCCAAAAATAAATAATTATGTGTATATATTAAGGCATTACACCATGATGCGTGTTACAGTCACCGCTTGGCAAAAACTTTTTTTGATTTTTTTATTTTTTTTTTTCAAATCATTTTTTAATACTTTTAAATATTCTAAAAAAATATAAAAAATTTATAATAATATTTTCTTAATCATTAAAAAAAATAAATAAATAAAAAAATTTTTAGCTTGCTGTGGCCCCCAGCGGAGCCACCAGCGGTGGCTTTAGGATTTTTCTTACACCATACTGCAGCTACAGAACATGGAGCAGTAGAGGACACCACCTCAACACTAGAAAATCACAAAGATTCCTCAGTAATATTCTAGAACAAATAGGTCATAACAAACTTATGCTAGATGTTGAAATATTTTTGTTGTAAATATTGAATCTGTTATATTGTGGCTATAAAAAGAATACTTTGTACACCACCCATCCGCGCTGGCTTGGTTTATGAACACTAACCCAAAGACCATTCGCACATTGCCAAATCTAAATGTTTGGATAGAGCCGGATCTAAATGTTGGTTATGTAAGCGGATTCCCACCATTCATTGTCAATTCTATTTAACTTTCAATTCGATTCTATTCTCATTTATTTTTATGATTCAAATTGATCGAATGATAGAACAACTGTTGGATCGCATCAATCCCTTTTTGTGCCGCTCACGAAATTATGTGGTTAATGAAATTTGTAAATCGGTGGTTCCTGTTTGGACAAGAATCAACAGAATAGCTAATAGCATAAAACAGATCCAAGTATAAAGGACAAACTGATATGCTGCCTTGAACTTTCTTAGTGAATGGTGAACGAATCAGTGGATGGGTGGGTGAGGGGAAATTTCTATTAGAGCGGGTGCTATCCAAGAACAATTAGCCGATCTGGATTTGCGGATTATTATAGATTATTCGTTGGTAGAATGGAAAGAATTAGGCAATTCGGGTTAGGAGAAACTGCGAAGTTGGAACTTTTCGGCGTTGGACGGTACCGTATCTGTGTCTGTGAGGCCTGACTCTTCGATTGCATTGTACTTTTCGATTGCACTTCCTTCTATAGAGAGACAAGGAATTCGATGAGTAGTTAGTTCGTTTGAATGACTCTCACTTGTGAATCCCTCTCAATTGTGATTTCAACCTGCACGTCACTGGGGTTTATTACCAGTAAAGCTATTGCCCATTTACTGCTACTGTTCAAATTGCATCTACCAAGACAACTAGAGGTAGTTTTTAGTCGCTGTGGTTTCCATAAAACTAGCCCACACAATCATCACGAACGAAGCCAGGATTGTCTATAGAGTATCATGGGAGGCCGTCCGTCTAGCAAGATTGTGTACAAAATAATTGGTACTTCGAGTTTTCTATCTGAAAGAACGAACGCACAATGAGACCAGACACGATCTCCTTGCGCTCGAACATCCACTCCCACGTCGTATCACTGGCAATCGGCCCAAGTCAATGTTAGCACCAGGTTGAGAAAAGTGACAAACTAGCAGCAGCACTGTATATCTGGAAAACCACGGTGGAGTAACCTCAGGGGAACAAGGCCTCCGATATTTTCCTGCTTTGATGGTGGCAACATTGTTTATGCTTCCAGCTTGCAGTTCCAATAATGACATCTTGACGCCAGTCTCAGTTAACCCATGGATATTCTTAACTTCACAATTCTCAAAGGCCGGTCACGGGAGTTGCATCCCAGTCTATCTCAGTTGCTCCAAACTTCACCCAAAAATAATCCCCAGTTTTAAAGTTTAAACTTTCGAAGAGCTAATCATATTTCCTCAACAGAAAATTATTGAGTACATACATCTCCGAGGTGCAAGAATGGAATCTGCAATTCTGGTCCAGGACTCTTGTTGCAGTGGGCGGCAAGCACGCCACAAACCTCCCTACTAAAGTTAATGGTGACGGTACTGCCTTCTCTATTGATTTTGGGATATAGTGGATATCCGGTAGCAGTCATATGGTGCGATTTTTCAAGAAATTAACATCACCACCGATGAAGAAAACTCGATCTCTCTACACAAGAAGAAAGGATTTGCAACAGGGAACGTCATTATTTAGTCAACATCCTCCATTCTCAGACCAATAGGAAGGGATAAAACGAAAGACAAGTAAAAATTTAAAGCAAACAGTGAAAGATTAAAATAGAAAATCCTGTCGAAGAAACCGGCTGCTATTGTCAAGTAACGTGTTGCTCAGACCAATTGAACGAGCATAGATTAAACATTATCATGTTACTGTGCTACAAATATTCCAAGTCCAATAGAGAAAAATACTTTGCTAAAGGAAATGTGGTTGACAGATAAAAGGGAAGAAAAAGTAGAATGACTAATCCAAGAAGATATCTTTTGTAAAAATGGCATCGCAGGTTCTATTTTCTACTGCAATCTCAAACATGCACTAATTTGCTATTTGGCATCACTAAGCACTAGTTATGTATCATTACAATGTTTGCTAGAATAAGAATTCAGAGCAAAGTTTATAATTATACTTGAATAGTGGTACAAAACAGGGAGGAGAAAGTAATAGGAGAAACAGGCGAAAATCGAAATGGGGTCATATCAAGGTCAAGCAGAAAGTAGCAGGGAATAGCTTATTAAAACATTATACAAAGAACAGATTGCCAGGCTCGAACTATTACCATGTTTTATACACAAAATTTACATTCACTATTATTGAAAAAGTTTCCTCTCGAGTGAGAACTGACTGTCCTATTGAATGAGGTTTTGGTCAAGTCACTACCGTAAATTGAAGTTATATTTCAAAAAGATATTAAAGGCTGCTGGACCAAGAAAATCAAAGGTTAATGTTACGTGTCTTGGCAATTGAACAAGCAACTGGTACTGTAATAGGACATTCGAGAGACTCTGGCTCTCATTTTTAAGGAATCATTTACTTCCAAAATAGCAAAATGCTAAATTGCTAATAATAACCATTCATGATTTTATTGAAATCTTGCTAGCTTTGAATGGAACAGAGATTGACTATAAATAGGACTCTCGCACACCGAATTGGACTCAAAAGACACCAACACCTGAATGAAGTTTGACTCCAAATAACCATCAAACTACTGCATCCTAAAGACACCAATTAAATCTATACATGCTCATGCAATACCGTAACTCTTCTCCAAACATAACCCTTAAACTCTTATTTGGCAGCAAAAGACGGCATCAATCCTACAATTTAATAAAAAACCTAACTTCTATTGGTTGAAAATAGACAATGCTCTCAGACCAACCTTGGTGACCAACAAATCTAACTAAAAGGAGAAGTGGTACGAACATGTTTGATGCATATGATTTACAATGCTTGAGAGAGAGGGATTAGGGCCAAAGTTTCCTTTGACTTCTGCATTCTACGGAATGAAAACAAGAATATCCAAACATTAGAAAAATACATTGTAAACTCATCTCAATAATTCCTTAATCAATCATATTTTATCATAACATGGGAAACAAGACAACACACATCATATATTTTAATAACCAACAGCTGCATTAGAAAAAAGAACAGATGACATGTAACCACTCAGACATCAAACCTCATAATATATAGGAAATAATATTTCAGATGTACCGGAATAGAAGATCCAATTATCCCTGCCATCCATAGATATTTTGTAATTTAATTTTCTGGTATCCTTTGTGTTTTCACAGTGATGAGACCTTCAGGGCTCTTCTTACGCGTGCATTTGCTTGCAAGACAATCNTTAATTGGCAGCAAAAGATGGCATCAATCTTACAATTTAATAAAAAACCTAACTTCTATTGATTGAAAACAGACAATGCTCTCAGACCAACCTTGGTGACCAACAAATCTAACTAAAAGGAGAAGTGGTACGAACATGTTTGATGCATATGATTTACAATGCTTGAGAGAGAGGGATTAGGGCCAAAGTTTCCTTTGACTTCTGCATTCTACGGAATGAAAACAAGAATATCCAAACATTAGAAAAATACATTGTAAACTCAACTCAATAATTCCTTAATCAATCATATGTTATCATAACATGGAAAACAAGACAACACACATCATATATTTTAATAACCAACAGCTGCATTAGAAAAAAGAACAGATGACACGTAACCACTCAGACATCAAACCTCATAATATATAGGAAATAATATTTCAGATATACCTGAATAGAAGATCCAATTATCCCTGCCATCCATAGATATTTTGTAATTTAATTTTCTGGTATCCTTTGTGTTTTCACAGTGATGAGACCTTCAGGGCTCTTCTTACGCGTGCATTTGCTTGCAAGACAATCGAAATCTGCATCCAACTCTTCATCCAACATTGGGTCCTGTCAGAGTACTGAGAGATGGGTTCTTCGGCAATCCATACAATCCTTTCTTCTATCAGATATTGGAACTGGAAGGCTTTGCAGAAGCTTATAACATGATTTGGAAATGGTGGGGTACTAACTTACCCAATTCACCCTCTGATTGAAACTCTCTTGATTGGCTATCTTTGCATGCAACAGAGGGCGGTTAGGTCTAATTTCTGTAGATTATGTAATCATACTGTAAATTATGTGGTATTCTACTGTAGCGCCAGCTGCCTCAGAGTTAGATTTTGTCATTGCTGAAATATTGGGCATTTGTAACATTTACGCGGTTGCTTTATTAAATTACCCATTTAGATTCTGAGTGCATATGTTGCTGTTCTCACGAATTTGGTGTTGGACGTCTTGTATTTTTGCGCTACTATAATTGTTATATATTTATATTATGATAAAGTCTTCTTGGTTACCGCTTTCTTATCTGATTTTTTTCCGGCCATGCTTATCATAATTTTTTTAAAAAAACAAAGGTATTTCTTGGTTCTTGAAATTCCTATGCAAACGTGAATCCGGCCTGAAGCAGCAAAACCTTATTTATTTGAAAGTTTTTACTTACATAGCGTATGAAAATAATCTAAAGCGGGACCATAGATTTTCAAAACTAAAAAATCTGAATGGAGAAGATGCAAATTGATGCTCTCTTGTTCCGTGAATGCGAGGCAGTGTGTAAATGGCTGGAGCATAATATTGTAAATAATAGTTGATTTTACCTTTTAGTCCTTACTAAATACTCTACTATCAGTTAGTTAAACTCTGTTTTTCGTAATTTTACTATTAGTTAGTTAAACTTCACTTGTATAAATAGAATAGCNTTTATAAAACTAAGTTTAATGCTGATGGCTCAATTGAGAGATATAAGGCAAGATTAGTTGCCAAAGGTTATACTCAAAGGGAAGGGCTTGACTACTTAGAAACTTTTTCCCCAGTTGCAAAAATGGTGACAGTGAGGTGTTTGTTATCCCTGGCAGCAATTCATAGTTGGCACTTAGTGCATTTGGATGTGAATAATGCATTTCTTTATGGGGATTTGGATGAAACAGTTTACATGAGACCTCCACCAGGGTATCTTAGAAAGGGGGACACTCGAGTTTGTAAGCTGCAGAAGTCTTTATATGGATTAAAACAGGCCTCTAGGCAATGGAATTCAAAGTTCACTGCTGCCTTGGTTGAATTGGGTTTTGTCCAATCTAAATCTGACTACTCCTTGTTTACAAAGAAAACAATTGATTATTTTGTGGCTCTTTTGGTGTATGTGGATGACATTCTCCTGGCCAGTAGTGATCTCTCTGTTGTTCAGCACATCAAGCAGTCTTTGAGTACTTTCTTTAAGCTAAAGGATTTAGGTCCTGTTAAATATTTCCTAGGAATGGAAATAGCTCGATCCAAAAAGGGCATTTCTATATGCCAAAGAAAATATGCACTAGAGTTGATAGCTGATGTTGGTTTATTGGCTTCTAAGCCAGTGAATTTTCCTATGGATTCTCATTGCAGACTTTCTAAGTCTGATGGAAAATTGCTTGAAGACACAACTACTTATAGAAGGCTTATAGGCAGGTTATTGTATCTTACTCATACTAGGCCAGACATTACCTACTCAGTCCATTACTTGAGTCAGTTTTTAGACTCACCTCGTGTTCCTCATATGCAAGCAGCTCTCAGAATTGTTAGGTATGTCAAGATGGCACCAGGACAAGGCATTTTTTTTTCAGCTTCATCTAATGTTCATTTGAAAGCATTTGCTGATTCGGATTGGGCAAGTTGTCCTGATACAAGAAGGTCTATCTCTGGATATTGTATTTTCCTTGGTGATTCATTAATTTCTTGGAAATCCAAGAAGCAAACAACTGTCTCCAGGTCTTCTGCAGAAGCTGAATACAGATCCATGGCAATGCAATTTGTGAATTAACTTGGTTAAGGTCTTTGCTCACGATTTCCATCAACTCATTGTAAACCATCCTTTATTGTTTTGTGACAACCAAGCTGCCTTCACATTGCAGTGCAGCTAATCCAGTTTACCATGAGAGAACGAAACACATCGAATTAGATTGTTACCTTATTAGAGAGAAAATACAAGCTGGGCTGCTCAGAACACTGCATGTCTCATCTTCTCATCAACTTGCAGATTTGTTAACCAAGCCTCTCGGTTCTAATATTTTTCATTCTTTGTTGTGCAAGATGAATGTTCACAACATATATCATTCATCTTGAGGGGGACTATTGTAAATAATAGTTGATTTTATCTTTTAGTCCTTACTAAATACTCTACTATCAGTTAGTTAAACTCTGTTTTTAGTAATTTTACTATTAGTTAGTTAAACTTCACTTGTATAAATAGAATAGCAACTCGATGTAATTCGGTAAGTGAAAATAACAGAAGTATTCTTTTTCTCCTCTTCAGTCTTCTTTAGTTTCTTGATTGAAGTTGTGTCACATAAGCATGCATCAAAAACGGGCAAAAAAAATTGTCTCTGCATAATACAATTGTCTACCCAGTTGCATCTCACTGAACTATTTTAGAAGGACAAGGAGGGACATGAGATATAAAATACAATAATGAATAATCTGATTAAAGTTTTTGTGAAGCGTTAAGAACATGATATTCATATTCATATACTTGAGTAGAACCTCATCCTAAGCTGGAAACCAGGGAGAGGGAACATATACCACGTTCCATTATTATGTATGCATCATGATCAGTAAATTAATCATGGGATTACCCGACAGCATTACAGCACGGCTTTATGCATCTCAATCTGGAGCGCAAGAGCATACGCCAGTCCAATTGCCATCTATCTGGAATGAGTTTGACCAATTGATATGGAACGTTCGAGCTCGTCAGATGGATCCCAGTCCAATGACGACGACAGAATCTTGGACAGAGTCATGAAAACTTCTGCCATGGCCGGGCGAGAGTTGAGGTCATGCGCAACACAGTTTTTAGCCAGCTGGGCTATGGAGAAGGCTAAATCCAGAGGGTACTCATGCCCAAGAGAAGGATCAACAAATTCTCGCAGTTTATCTCTGACATTGTCTCCTTCAAGAACCAGTCTTATGGATGCAAATAGTAATTCCTCACGATCTCCTCCATCCTTGCCGGCAGCGGCGGCTTCTCTTCCGGATAAGAGCTCCAACACGACAACCCCAAACGCGAACACATCTAGCTTAGGAGTAATCACTCCGTTCTCGATGTACTCCGGCGCCATGTAACCCTGAGTACCGACCACATGTCTGGTCAGTTGGAGTCCTCCGTCGTCTTGATTCTCCATTGTTCTTGCCAGTCCAAAATTGGAAACTTTGGCTCTGAAATTGGAAACCAAAAGAATGTTACTGGTCTTCAAGTTCTTGTGGATGTAGGGAGGGCTGGCATAGTTATGGAGGTAGTTGAGAGCATCGGCCACATCATAGGCAACCTGAACCCTCTGCTTCCATGTTAAAGGGGAATTATTTTGAAGCTTGTTTGATTGAAGCCAATCGCTGAGAGACCCATTTTCTGCATGCTCGTAAACAAGGTAAGTGTTCCCTCCGTGCACGCAGAAACCAGATAGCCTGATAATGTTACTGTGGTTGATGCGCGTCAACAAGTTGATCTCGCTCGAAACGTCCCCTTTCATGACCTTAACAGCAGCAGCATCACCCTTAAAGGATCCCCGGTAGACAGAGCCCTTGATTCTGTTAGCTTCCCCGAAGAACCCAGTGGCCTTTTCTAATTCATCAAACTTGTATACGGTCAACGATTCAATAGCATAACGAACACCTACGGTAGAAATAGACCATGAATTTTCATTGGAAGACTCTGGGGGCTTCTTTATAGGTGGTGCCAAAGTTGGGAGTGGCTGGGCTGCCTTCTTGTGAGACTGACCGCCACTGAAGAACCAAAGCAGAAAAGCGGTGAGGACAAGCAAAGCAGCAGCTCCAATGCCAACACCCACCAATATCCACCGTTTGTTGGATTTCCCAGAACCAGGGGCGGCAGGGGTGGGCGACGGGGGGGACGGTGCAGGGGGAGGAGAGGCTGTTCTCTGAATTCTACTGGGCTTGCTCTTAAGAGGAATAAGAAGGGGTGTGAAGGGGAATATAATGCTTTCCTCAGAAAGGTCGTTCGCGTGCAGTACGCTCTGCATATCCACCCCGAAAAGTTCAGCAATAGCAGAAACGCTATCGCCCCAGGTGACCATAAAAGTGAGCAAGTACTTGATCCCAGCCGCCGTCTGGTTGGAAGTCGGGCAAGCACACCTGAGGGGCACCTCTAGATTCAAGCCCACCGTGAGATTGCGTTCGCCGTATGAGTTCTGGGCCATCATGGCCTGGCAGGTAGTCAGCCCCTGGTAGGTGTTGTTAGCAACGGTGAAGTAGGTCTCGTCCCGCCCGCTCAACTTATAAGAGGTGTTGTACTGGTAGTAAGGACCCGAACAAGAGCAATTGACAGGGATAAGTATCTGGGTGTCAGTGGAAATTGTGGCAAAGTTGGAGATGTTGTTGGCCTCGGCAATGAGGGAGGGGTTGGAGCCCAAGAGCAAGCCGATGGCGGCCGGCGAATTGTAAGGAGGATCGGATCCGAAGGTGAGGTAGGCTTCGCAGGAGGATTGGACGCTGTTGCAAGAGTAGCCATCCGTGAAGTTTACGTCGTTGGAGCAATTGAGCTGCTTGTTGTCCAGATACGTTTGTTGGGCTTCCACGGAGATGTGGGATGTCCGGAGAAACACAACCACGAAAAGGGAACAAATTAAGTACAGTAATTTAGAGTTCTCCATTCAGATAACTCCGTAAAGGATTACGATCCTGTTCTGGTTGCTTGATGAGGGATGAACATAACAGAGAGAGAGAGAGAGAAAAGAGAGGAGGAGGGGGTGGGAAGGGAACGAAGTTGGACTTTTGGGCTCTCGTACCGTCTCTATCAGTCAGTCCTATCTTTTCAAACGCGTTTGCATCTGTCAATACTTTTTATTATTTTTTTAAATGATTAAAGATATTAAAAAAATATTTAAAAATAATAATAAAAAAATAAAATTTTAAATATAAGTAAAAAAATGGAAAAATAGTAGGAAGCCTATCATTACTATTTTTTTTTTAATTTTAAATTTTTTTATACGCTTGACGAAGGATTTGATTCATTCTTTTACTTACATGACCCCTGGTTGAGAGTGGCAGGACTGGAACTTGGACAGAACGTGTCGATCCAACCAATCACGCCTTGAATTCTTCTTGTTCTTCTTAAATATCTTTTTATTTTTTATAAAAAGTATTGACAGATGCAAACGCGTTTGAAAAGATAGGACTGACTGATAGAGACGGTACGAGAGCCCAAAGGTCCAACTTCGTTCCCTTCTCCCCTCCCCCTCTCTCTCTCTCTCTCTCTGTTATGTTCATCCCTCATCTAGCAACCAGAACAGGATCGTAATCCTTTACGAAGTTATCTGAATGGAGAACTCTAAATTACTGTGCTTAATTTGTTCCCTTTTCGTGGTTGTGTTTCTCCGGACATCCCACATCTCCGTGGAAGCCCAACAAACGTATCTGGACAACAACCAGCTCGATTGCTACAACGACNGTGAAGGGGAATATAATGCTTTCCTCAGAAAGGTCGTTCGCGTGCAGTACGCTCTGCATATCCACCCCGAAAAGTTCAGCAATAGCAGAAACGCTATCGCCCCAGGTGACCATATAAGTGAGCAAGTACTTGATCCCAGCCGCCGTCTGGTTGGAAGTCGGGCAAGCACACCTGAGCGGCACCTCTAGATTCAAGCCCACCGTGAGATTGCGATCGCCGTATGAGTTCTGGGCGATCATGGCCTGGCAGGTAGTCAGCCCCTGGTAGGTGTTGTTGGCAACGGTGAAGTAGTTCTCGTCCTCCCCGCTCAACTTATAAGAGGTGTTGTACTGGTAGTAAGGACCCGAACAAGAGCAATTGACCGGTATAAGTATCTGGGTGTCAGTGGAAATTGTGGCAAAGTTGGAGATGTTGTTGGCCTCGGCAATGAGGAAGGGGTCGGAGCCCAAGAGCAAGCCGATGGCGGCCGGCGAAATGTAAGGAGGATCGGATCGGAAGGTCAGGTAGGCTTCGCAGGAGGATTGGACGCTGTTGCAAGAGTAGCCATACGTGAAGTTTACGTCGTTGTAGCAATCGAGCTGGTTGTTGTCCAGATACGTTTGTTGGGCTTCCACGGAGATGTGGGATGTCCGGAGAAACACAACCACGAAAAGGGAACAAATTAAGCACAGTAATTTAGAGTTCTCCATTCAGATAACTTCGTAAAGGATTACGATCCTGTTCTGGTTGCTAGATGAGGGATGAACATAACAGAGAGAGAGAGAGAGAGAGGGGGAGGGGAGAAGGGAACGAAGTTGGACCTTTGGGCTCTCGTACCGTCTCTATCAGTCAGTCCTATCTTTTCAAACGCGTTTGCATCTGTCAATACTTTTTATAAAAAATAAAAAGATATTTAAGAAGAACAAGAAGAATTCAAGGCGTGATTGGTTGGATCGACACGTTCTGTCCAAGTTCCAGTCCTGCCACTCTCAACCAGGGGTCATGTAAGTAAAAGAATGAATCAAATCCTTCGTCAAGCGTATAAAAAAATTTAAAATTAAAAAAAAAATAGTAATGATAGGCTTCCTACTATTTTTCCATTTTTTTACTTATATTTAAAATTTTATTTTTTTATTATTATTTTTAAATATTTTTTTAATATCTTTAATCATTTAAAAAAATATAAAATTTTATTAATATAAATTTTTTTAATCATCAAGTAAAATTAAAAATAAAAAAATTAATAAAATAATAAATAAGTGATAAGAGGGTACGAAGCTTATCCTTATTTTATAAAGCTTATTTTATAAAAAAATACGTAGACGAGAGAGGCACGCAACTTTTACGTATGATTTGGGGAAACTCTCATTTCCCATCTTGACTCCTCTACCCCCACCCCCACCACCCGTGTCAGCATCCTCTCCCACACCCGCAACCTGCAACGCCATCCTCTCCCTCACTCGTACCCCCCGTCGCCCATCTAGGCCAAATGAGAGGCATGGCTGAGTATGGAGGGGGCTGAGAGAGGTGGGGTGGAGTTGGTGGTGGCTGAGGGGGGCTCTAGGTGGAGGTTGGAAGCCGTGGGTGGCGGCATACGGCGGGGTAAGGGGCAGAACCCATTTCGGGTGAAACCCATTTCGGTGAAACCCATTTCGNGCAACTTTTACGTATGATTTGGGAAAGGAAAATGCTTGAGTGCTGCCTGAGGTTGACCGCCCCGGTTGACCGCTGGGTAAAAAAATATATTTTTTTTTTTTACTTAGTTGTTGAACTTAAGATTTCAAGTTTTGTGTAATTATATATTTACATATGGATTTTGATGATAACAAATGAATTCAAAGAATGAAGGAGTCTCAAGCTCAAGTTGTCCACACAATGGAGTCAAGCACATCAAGGAACCAAGCATGAGCAAGAAGGGAACAAGTTCACATTAAAGTCATAGAGTAATGTTGTAAATCTCTTCAAAATTCGAAATTAGGATTAAGGCTCAAAAATTAATATTTTATCATAAAGCATTAAAATACATTTTCCACATGTGCATGAATATTTTGAAAATTAAATTTGAAAATTTTGAAAGATAATTGATTGTCATCTTTCACATGTGCATGCCATGATTAAAGGTTTGAACTTTGAAAATATTAAAGATGATTGATTGTCATCTTTCACATGTGCATGTTTTATTTGAATATTTTCAAAAGTGATTGATGCTTTTCTTGACTTATGCAAAAGGAAGATGCCTTTGTTTGAATATTTTGAAAAATAAAGTGTGCTCCTTTTGTCATATGCAAAAAGTAAAAAATTAGGTTTGAAATTTTTGAAAAGCAAAGTGTGCTCATTTTGTCATATGCAAAAAGTAAAAAGATTAGGTTTGAAATTTTTGAAAAATGAATGATGATGTCTTTGACATGTGAATCTTTTTAAATTTGAATATGAAGTCTCATATGCCTATAAATAGATCATTTGAGAGCTTCACATTTACAACACCAAGAGCATACAACTCTCATTCAAAGCTTTCATTCTCTCTTCTCTAAGCATTGAGCCTTAACCCTTGTTCATTTTGAGAGATATATTTGTGCTTGTATTGTTCTTATTTCACTCATTGAGGAGTGTTTTCTGATATCCTACCCACTATCAATTCTTGTATCAGTAAAAGGGTGTGTACAACCCTTGTGCGTGTAGAAAGTGTTCTACACAGGGAATCGTTGAATCACCACGTGTAAGGTGATTGCAAGTGTAGAGGGTGTTCTACACGGATCCTTTGTAGCGGTGTTGTTCAAAGGTGTAATAGGTTTCTATCTCCACCTGAAGGAGATTGAATAGTGAATTCGGGGATCCTCAAGGGGTAGCTTGAGGCGAGGACGTAGGCAGTGGGGCCGAACCTCGTTAACATACTGAGTTTGCTTCTCTCTTACCCTTACTCTTTATATTTATTGCTTGTTTCATATTTTGTTTATATTTTATATTGTATATTTGATTTATAATTGTTATTTTTTTTAAATAAACTCAATTCACCCCCCCTCTTGTGTTAGTCATCTGGGCAACATTAGTGATTAAGGAAGTGATTTTAAATATATTAATATATATTTTTTTTTTACTTAATAATTAAGAAAGTGATAAAAAAAATGTAAAATGAAAAATTAAAAAAAAAAAAAAAAAAAATTTTACACTGTGCGGTACGCCCAGCGGTCATCCTCAGGCGGCACCGTAGCAGGATCCTTTGGGGAAACTCTCATTTCCCATCTTGACTGCGTGTAGTCTTCGCAGCCCGTCAAAGAGTTTGGGTCGCAGGGTCTGCCTCAAATTTTATTCTTTTTTTAATGAATAAATATATTACAATTTACATACCCAAGTGCGTGAATTAAGATCAAAATGAATTGATGACAGAATTTTACCCATTTACTGCCACTGCTGCTGTACAAATCGCGTCTATCTGAAAGCACTTTTTACAGTGGTTTGGTTTCCATAAACCAGCCCAGAAAATAATACATCCAATAAAACACAAGTTTATAAATCTAGCAGAAAAGCCTTCAAAGTTCAAAGAGACCTTTCAGTAAGTGGAAACTTGTTTCTGGGGAGCGAAACTGTGTAAACCTATAACTAAACAAATACCCTGACAGACAGACAGTCAGTCAATCAAACTTGCATTTGCCGAGACATCGCCTGCTGATTAATACAGCTGCATATGTGAATCCTATCAAAGCTAGAAGCAAGACTGCAACAAAAATCAAAAACCTAAAAAGTCTGGAAGCCGTGGGTGAGGGAGGCTGGAAGCCGTGGGTGGCGGCATAATCCGTGGGCTTGGTGGTGCTCGACGGTGGGGCTGGAGGCTGACGACGGCGGCGGTAGTAGCGGCAAACCGTGTAGGAGAACCCATTTCGGGTTGAGAGAGGGTGCTACGCATTGGGGCTTCTGTGGAGGTTTGAAGGTGGCTGGAGGTGGCCGGTGTGATGGGGAATCGAATGGTGGTGGCTGGTGGCACTGCAGGTGGCGCACGGCGGGACTGGGTGAGGCTTTGAGCTGAGAGGGAATCGGGTGAGGGGAGATGGAACCAGGTGGGGGAGGGGGAAACGGGATTTTGTTATGTAAAAAAAAAAAAAAAAACACACACACACACACCGACACGTAAGGTGTGCTCCAGATCAGCCTGAACAGTGGTTGATCCGTAGCAAAGCTCCAGAATTTTACCCATTTACTGCCACTGCTGCTGTACAAATCGCGTCTATCTGAAAGCACTTTTTACAGTGGTTTGGTTTCCATAAACCAGCCCAGAAAATAATACATCCAATAAAACACAAGTTTATAAATCTAGCAGAAAAGCCTTCAAAGTTCAAAGAGACCTTTCAGTAAGTGGAAACTTGTTTCTGGGGAGCGAAACTGTGTAAACCTATAACTAAACAAATACCCTGACAGACAGACAGACAGTCAGTCAATCAAACTTGCATTTGCCGAGACATCGCCTGCTGATTAATACAGCTGCATATGTGAATCCTATCAAAGCTAGAAGCAAGACTGCAACAAAAATCAAAAACCTAAAAACATCAGTGCAAGAATCATAAGATGTAATTGAATATTATGAACTGAATTCCATGCCACCTCGGAGATAAACCTAGTAAACACTTGCCAGGAACAGGAAACATTAATTTCTTCATTGTATAATGTCATTACGAAGGAATATAGATCCTCCAGACATTTGTCACTTTACCTTTTATTATAAATATTAGTCAATGAATTTAAGAAAAATTATATATTCGAACTAATTGAATCAATTGAGCAAGTAACAAAATCATCTTCAAAGTTACATCTTAGTGTCTCACAGAAGCACAAGTGATAAATGCTAAGTTCACAAAACTTGAGAGCCATTTATGTTGAACACAATGCTTAGGATTTGAGGGACAAGTAGAATTTCCCTAAAAATTACTTTACAAGCTCTTGATCCACCAGGAGGTCTTTCCTAACTTACAATTCTCTATAACTTCTTTAACTGAGCTGCTCATTTTAAGGATATATCAAAGAGCGGCAGATGTACCTGATTTGATTAAAATGAACTAACTTGCGCACTACTGGATGGTGCCTATAAGTTGGTGCTTTAATACATAATTAGCTCTTTTTTATATCTCGTGTACAATGGTCCTTCATTTCCTTTCTTAATGAAAATATTTATTGAGAACTAACAAGTGCTTCACATCATGGTTAACTACTGTGAAGAGACTTTGCAAGCATCCCATGTAATAAGCATTAAAAGGGCCTTCATGCAGCAATGAGATGGTGTTGGTAAGCATTTTCCATGAAGTAGGCATTAAAAAAGATGATGAAATTAACAGAAATGACATACTAGCAACAGCACTGTAGAAAACAATAGCCAGGCGATATCTGACAAGCCACGGTAGAGTAACTTCAGGGGAACAATGCCTCCAATATTCCCCTGTTTTCATGGTGGCAACGTTGTTTATACTTCCAGCTTGCAGTTCCAATAATGACATCTTGACACCAGTCACGGTTAACCCATTGATATCCTTAACTTCAAGTTTCAAGGTCACTGGAGTTGCATCCCAGTCTATCTTAATTGCTCCAAAATTTGGTTGACCTAAAAATAATCCACAGTTTAAAGGTTAAACTTTCAAAGAGCTAATCATATTTCCACAACAGAAAAGCCATATTCATATTTAATGCATATGATTTGCATTGTAGTTGCATACCATATGTGCATGAACTAAATCTGCAATTCTGATTCATGACTCTCATTGTAGTGGGTGTCAAGCTTGCCACAAACCTCACTATGAAATGAAACGGTGGTGGGACTGCCTCCTCTATTGATTTTGTGAGCCCACTTGATGTAATGTCATATAGGGGATATCCAGTGGCACAGTCATACCGTGCAATTTCTCCAAAATGAACATCACCACTAATGAAGAAAACTTGATCTCTCTACAGAAGAAGGGTTTGTGAAATGGAGGGTTATTGTGCAGTTAAGCATCCTCCATTATCATACCAATAGGAAGAGATAAAACACAAGGCAAGTAAAAATTTAGAGCAACAAAGAAGATAGAAAGAGAAAACCTTGTCAAACACATCGGCTGATATTGCTGAGTAACATAAGAACACAACTACATGTAGTCCAGTTCAGATAGATGAGCATGGATTAAAGATCATCACCTTACTGTCTGCTATCAATTTGAAAAGGCGATCCCTCTCCTTTGGGAAACGTCCCCAAGACTCGGAAGAAATCAATGGGCCAGTGGTTGCAGAAAGATTTGATATAACCTGAATTGTATGGAAAAGATGATGCCAGGTCTAACAAAGTAAATACCTGGCTAACAGAAACGAAGTTGACAGATCCAAAAAAGAAGAGAAAAGCTCATAAACATACTCAAATAGGGGTACAAAATAGGGGTTTGCACCTTTTGTGATTTTTAATGAAAATGTATTACTCAAAAAAAATAGTGGTAGAGAACAGGGAGGAAGAAATAATAGAAGCAGCAGGAATAAAACCACTTCTACCATTTGTACGAGAAATGGGGGCATAACAATGCCAAGCAGGAAATAGCAGAGGATAGCTTATAAAATACCATACAGAGGATAGCTTATAAAATATCAGACTCAAACTATCACCATGTTACACAAATTTATATTGAGAGGCTAAAGTTTCCTTTGACTTCTGCATTCTACAGAATGGGCACAAGAATATTTGAGCATTACAAGAATACATTGTAAAGCAACCTTAATAATTTCTTAATCAATCCAAACATTGAAAACGAGAAAACACAAGTCGTCTGACTTGATGACCAACAGCACCACTTAAAAAAATAAACAGTTGACATGTAACCACTTAGACATAAAACCTCATAATATGTAGGGAATCAAATTCAGATATACCTGAATAGAAGATCCAATTATGGTAATGGCTGATGCTGGACCATTCAGCTCTTTTTCTAGCCATGTCCACTGCAAATTCCCCAAAATGGTACCATCACTGGACAGAGGATCTCTGTGGTATCTAGTATCTAAGAGGATAACCTGACAAGTCTCACAAGAGAATCAGAACAAGATTACTGAAAGAATTGGGTTACATTATAAGTTGGTTGTTATCTTATTGGTGGGTACAGTCAGTGAATAGAAGTCACGCACAAAAAGCCATGCTGATTATTTATTGATGGTAACAAAAAGAATATCAATTGAGAAAATTAACAAATCTGATCCAGCAGACTATTCAAATTATATGTAAAAGAAAGTATTATAGAAGTAATTGAAAGCATTCACTTTGGTACCTTTATTTGTCTACCCAAAGGGCCAAACGTATACGATGCATACACACCAGCCTGCTTGCGCCTGTAACATTGAAGGCATGGTGAGTTTTCCTAATAGCACCAACCCTCCAACTAATGGACTTAAATTGTCCATTTGAATCAACATTAAAACTGCTTCTTAGACTGAGTTCAAGTAAATCTGATTTTGATAAAATTTCATTAAGGAGAGAACCAAAATCTTAACCAGTACATTGAGGAAAGCTATTGTTTTATTCCTTTTTTCTTTTTTGCATTGACAAAGTATAATAATATACAAAGCTAAAGATGATCAAACGAACAGAAATATCCTCACCGTGGACTATCCTGAGGTTCTTCTAAAAAATCAAGGAGAAGTTCTTGGTTAGATATTTTCGCAGAAAACTCTTTTCCTGCATCATTTAATCCATAATCATGGTCATCCCATGTGCCGATTATCTACAATATGAAAATATTACCACTTAGGCAGAATGATATGAAAGAATAGAATTATTAATAGAGCACAAGTTCTGCAACGTTCATGCAGAAACTTGTCAAGGATATGATTATACTTAATGACCAAGCTTATGACACAATATTAATTATGAGAATGGGTTGACTGAGACACCTTAGTTTTCTCCCGAAGACGAGAATAGCCAGGATTAGTCTTAGCTTTCTTGAATCTTAACTCCATTTCCTGCCTGGAGTTGGGAACAAACCTTGGAGCATTCTTCCAGGGTCCGATTGTTCTTTCCTTTCCAAACAGTTTAAAAGGGCGCTTATTGTCTCCATAAATGTTATCGCCAAGCCAAATAAAGACTTGGGGATCATATTTGATTATTGCATCCCAGATAGGCTGCATTCAAAAACACAAGACTCGAGTTTGTCACAGTTGAAAATCCAATTGCAAAATAGTCGCTGTTTCACACCTAGCATGGACAAATCGTTTCCGTGGTTAAATTATCTAATCTGTGCCAACAACTCTATCGTTAATCCAAGAAGCACAACCTAAAGGATGAAACATTTCTAATGGCGCCTCAATACAAGCAACAGTAAGCAGCAATGTCACTTATTCTGACAAATAGTTCCGAGGGACGCATAGGCCTTATCTACAGATGAATAAATTTACCAAATAATGCAAAAAATATAGGCACAGGCATATTATTTGCGGACAGTAAACTGTAGGACTGTTTTTTCAGCCTTGTTGGGGATCCTATTTGTCCACCTTGCGTTTGGTGAAGTGTACTTTTTGCAGGTATGGCGCACGGAATAGAATCAGGCTCAGAAAACGATTAGCAATCGAACAAATATGTTCACGACGGGAAAAACAAAACACGCTATACTGGTAAATAAAAAGGCTTGATTAAGCAAGGAAAGTGGAAAGAAAAGAAAACCTGAGGGTCGCTTTGGTCGGAGCATGACCCGAAGGCAATACGAGAAACCAGAAGGTCTTCTTTACTTTGCGAACCGCTGCTCGCTACCGCCACCACCGCTCCTATGATCATCAAACCCCACCACCGCCACCACCCTCCGTTGCCCATCGATGCCTTTCAAAATAAGAATATTCTCACAAAGTCAAAGAACCACAGCTCTGGTAAAGGACTGTACAGTTCTGAAGCCTCCTTACCACACGCTTCTCTTTCAAATTTCACTTACGCTTTCCCTATCGCCATGCCTACGAGGATGACCTCTAATAATTTCAATGTCCCGAGATGAAATTCTTCTCTAGAAGCGAGAGTGGCTGCTCGGATCACTTTCCATTGCCATCAATTCCCTGCTTTTTACGTGAGATGTACGCCAACTACCTTCATTTTTCATTACCTTCCATTTATATTATATTATTGCTTAATTACACTTTATCCGATCTCTCTGCCTCTGATTTGTCACTCGATAGTTATTATATCATATTTCTATATATTTCTTCAAAATTTAGATATTTTACATTATGATTAAAAAATAGCTTAAAATCATAATATTGATTTTTTAAGTAATTATGATTATTTAATTTTAAATTCGATTTAAATCATATAGCTCATCACTCTACTAAATACTTGAGAAACTAAAGGTTGTCACTTTCACACCGACAAAAAAGTGAGATTTTGTTTTTATTTTTATTATGTCCTTGTAGTGTGTGAGAAACAAATTAGCTCAACTGTCTTGGGAAAATTTCAAAAATATTTATTAGTTAGTTTGGATTTCAAACTCCTCTCAACTTATTTTATTTAATTATTATAATTTTTTAAAATTTTAACATAAAATATAATAAAAATTTAAATTTTTCAAATTTTAAAATAATAATAATATTAAAAAATAATATTCTAACAATATATTATTCAACTTTCTCTTATCTAATTATTTTTAAAAGACTTAGTTAAGTATATAAACGGTTTCATCTCATTATTATAATTTTTTTAAATTCTCACACAAAATATTATAAATAATTCAACTTTTTCAAATCTCAAAATAATAATAATATTAAAAAATAATATTCTAACAATATTTTATTCCACTTTCATCTTAAATCATTTTATCTTATATCACTATCCAAACAACACCTAAAGGAATCTAACTCGATCCATAAAATGTTTGTAGTACTTAGTCTTGTTTGGTTACACAATAAGATGGGATGGGATGGGATGATAAATCTATTAATAATTGTGAGATAGTTTATAAATAATAATGAAATAGTTTTAGTTAAAATGTTTTATGAGTTTTTGGAAAATGTGGGAGAAAAAATTGTTTAAAAATATTATAAAGTTAAAATATCATTATAATATTATTTTTGGATATTATTTTTGTTTTTAGATTTAAAAAGTTGAATAATTTTTTTGTATTTTGTTTATAATCTTAGAAAAGTTGTAATGATTGAAAATTTGAAATTGAAAAAGTATTTGTATTTGAATAGTATTTACATATTAACATGAAATGAAATAGATTGAGGCTATCTGTAAAACCAAATGGGGCCTTAATTTTGTATTTTGTTCCGGGAAAAATACAAACTTTATATTGTGGCTAATTTATGCAAACAAAGATTGTGTACTTTGTTTATTTTAACAATATCAAAAGGAAAAAATATAGTTGCAAGCATAATTGTGCACTAATCTGTGCACTAATGTGATGTGATTGGTCAAAAAGTATATTTTATTGAAAACAGTGTTAATTTAAATTTTAAGTATGAATAAATCAGTATTGGTACACAGATTAGTGCGCAACTGTGTTTGTATGTAGCAAAACTCATATCAAAATAGGTTCCCAAGTTGTTCTTTTATGCCAAACGTACAATTATATTAAATGCAATGAGGCGTTGATCATAAGTATTTTGAATAAAAAAATTTCTCAAACATTTACTTTGAGCAACGTTATTAAGAAACAAATTCAGTATACTAATGTTGTTTAAGCTATAAATATTAAATATTTTGTTGTGTAATTTATAAATTGCATACGATGGATGATGGGATCAGTTTATATAGTCCGCATCAAGGTTCATTGATTAAGTTCTTAATCAAACTTTTTTAAAACTAGTTCTTAATCAAATTTTAAGGTCTAGAGATAAACATGTGAAATGAGTCTCGTGAGGACAACATTAATGTTGTCCGAGCAATTCACTCGAACAACTATAAATATCGCGGAATTTATTTCATGTGTTTATTTGTTTTACAATCCATATAATCCTATCCCATCTCTCTATTCTAAAAGAATTATATTTGTAGTTTTAGAGTATACAAATTCAATGCATTCAATTTAGAAAAATTAGATGAATTTTAAGACCAATATAAAAAAAATTATTTTTTAATAGTAAACTCTTTTTTTTTAAGAGTGTGTGACTTGCGCGCCCTAATAGCATTGATATTGGCTTCATCAAAAGTCTGGCCAAATATAAAATATGATGAATTTCATCAAATTAGAGCTGCATTGGATTAGCTAAAAAGATTAATGGAAATATATGAGCTATAGTAAAACTTGTGGTTCCTTCAAATTTGAAGGGCTAATGTTCACCAAGAAAATGTTTTTTTTTTATTCAATTTTAATCAAGCAAATCTTTTTCAGTGAATTTTCTTGATCCTTTTCAAGTGTTTTTATAACAAAAATTAGTTATTTCTTTTACCTTAGTTTAAATGTTACAGAATAGAAAAAATAAAAGCTACATTTAGTCGAAGATTGATACTTTGCAGAGAGCTCTGGTCATGTTTGAGGTACACTGTGGGAGATTAATGTTTTTTTTTTTTAACTAGTTTTTGTGAATTTGCTTTCTTTCCAATGTTAAATGATTATAATAGGGACTACAATTATCATGTTGGTGCACATATGATAGTGCCCTGGCCGTGCAAAATAATAACAGAGGATTAATTTGCATAAATTGAAAGAAATGCTTCGATTTGGGAATCAATAACTTAAGTATCAAATTAAATTATTAATGTACATATAGTTAGTGTAATTGTAAAATATGAAAAATAAGTTTAAAATATTATTATTAAAAAGATAGTATTATATTATTATTTTGATAAATCCAATGACTAATCCAATGTGGGGTTATGGATAGGAAGGTTTTGGATTTAAATAATACTTTTCATCAAATTTTGAAGATGATTTTGATAAAGCCAATGTAGATGCAGACTATATTTAGCTAGCATTACTCATATTCTAGAGAAAACTCACCTCCTGCCATATTTAACACTCACTAGTAAAAGACTTTTTTGAGATTTCTACTCTCTCTCTCTCTCGTAAAATACCAAGGACTTCAGATTTCATTTTTGCTGAATGACGATGTTCCTCCTTTTTCCTCATTCCTTTATCCACCCACCTTGTCTATCAAGATAGTTCTTTTTAGTTAGTTTTATTTTACTTCCTTCAAGGTTGGAAAAAAAAATATATTTATAACTTTTCAGCAATTTCTGAGAGACACGCGCAGTACAAGCAAACTCTTAGGTCATAAATCGTTTAAAGGAAAGTGATGGTTTTGTAAAAATCTATGTGTGGTTTTCACGCGCCACCCTTTCCAATATCTCTTCTCGCTACACGCGCCAGATCATTGGACTTGCCACCATCAGATCTTTCAGGTCTGACCGTTGTGGTTGAAAAAAGACAAACGTGTTGCCTTCACACACGGTCACAGATTCCAAAGTCTATCAAAGTTGGTTCAAACTGTAATATTTCGTTATTTTTCACATATATCTTACTGCTTTTCTTTTTTGTTTCCTTATTTTTAGTTAAAAAAAAAAAGTTTGTCTTTTAAACTTTTATTTGTAGAGGTCGAGTCTCTGTTTAGGTAGAGAGTATTGCCTATTGGACGTTTATCTGTAGAAAGTATCAGCGGTAGTGAAAACTAGACCAGTCACAAAAGGAAATAGTGTACTGATAATTTATGATATCATATTTGATACGGAGACATTCTAGATTATATTTAGTCATGAATACAAGTTTCTTAATTTACTAATGATAACAATTTCCCTAAAAAATATAAAAAAATAAGCATTACTCATATTCTAATTCTCCACCAAACAAAACTACTATTTTTTTTTGTCCTCTCTCTAAATCCAAAATATCAACTCCGGCCCATTTTTGCGTCAACGTACCCTTTTAGAGCTTAACACGATTTTTGTAATGTTTTCTTCTGTGTTTTTCTATTGCAGTAGATAATGATAGATGTATTACATTTTGAACATCTTCTGGCAGCACAGACACGTTGTATCACTAAATTCACAGGCTCCCAAGCTGCTGAAATATGCATATTACAAATTTACTTTTATATATCTCTAAATTATAATAAGTATTTATATCATAAAATCATAAAAAATCTTAATCCCCTAAAAAGAATGCAAGGTTGGAATGCCCGCAAGAGGTAAACCACACAACATCCTCCCTGTAATAGTAGGCGTAGAAAGTCTTTTGCCCCCCTGTAATCCTGATCCGCACCCCACGTCTGGAACATTCTTGGGCTTGGTTGGAGTTGGGTGGGCTTGCAACCATGCAAACATCCTCCCTGTTCTCGCCTGCGAAGCCTACCTTTGCTCCACTTCGCGTGAGGTCTCTGTACACAAGTCCGACACCGAGCACTGCAAACGATCCCAGTTCGATGGCGGCGGCGGCGGCTGGGGCTGCTCCTAAGTGGGCTCAGAAGACCATAACTCTACCTCCCCAGAAGAGGGGCTGTCATCTTATCACTCCTAAGGTACCATAATCATATCACCATCCAGATTCGTCCCCCATATTTATCTTGGCAATTTTGTATATGTAGCAGTGAATAATCTTTGATACTCCGCCGGTTCTTTTTGTCGTTTTGAGGAGGGTCTGTCTGTGTTTTGGTATATGGAAGCAAGCATTAAATACCCAATAAGCATAACCACCTTGCATCCAATCTGTTTATGCATTTCATTTCTTCTGCTGCTGGGGACTGAATTTCGGCACTAGTCGAACGTATTGGAGTTTAGTATCGCTGAATATGTTACCTCGACCTGGAAACCTCAAGATAATCGAACAGCCTATCATCATTAGATGTGAAATTTATCCGAGACAGAGATTTTCAAAATTCAAATCTTTGTTTTGAATTCTACAGCCATCAAACACGCTTGTCACAGTTTCTAGCTCAAATTGAAAGCAGCCGTCCAGAGGGAAAATCATAAAACATCACCCCATCATCCTACTCAGACTGGATGATTTAATGATTTATCTTTTATATTACTTCCAATACTGGTGACGATTTTTATTGAAATATCAGATAAAGAAGGAAATTGCTCAAGATCTGTCAGAATTTAAGTGTGGCCTTGCTCATTTCTTCTGTAAGTAATACGAGAACCATCTCATAATTGTCCCTTCTTGTTCAGTGTGGATTTGTTTATTGGAATTGTCTTTTATTTTAAAATTTTCAGTACAGCATACAAGTGCTTCTCTTACCATCAATGAGAATTACGACTCTGATGTTCAAGGTGATACTGAGACATTTCTCAACATGATAGTCCCGGAGGTCTGTTTGTGTGGTTTAGTATTTCATGCAAGCATCCTATGTCATCTGATGAGGCCTTACGTGGTTTTGGGTATGTGTTTTTTAGGGAAGATCTGCACCTTGGAGGCATACCATTGAAGGTCAGTAGCTTTTATTAGTGTTATTTTGGCTCTGATTTCTAATTCCATGAATACTGTCCTTTTCTTTCACTTCTCCCTGTTAATTTTGAGTTTTGTAACTTCTGCAGGCCCGGACGACATGCCGGCACATATCAAATCGTCAATGTTTGGCTGCACCCTGACGTGCGATGATTTTAGATTTGTAGTTAGAACTGTTCATTGTCTCTGAAGTTTTATAGTCTGCTTTCTAATCAATCGGTCTTAATTCTTATGCAGGGTTCCAATCACAAATGGACAGCTTAACCTGGGAACCTGGCAGGTATATGACAGTAGTCACTAAAATTTCTATGGAAGTTATAAATGATCAGGAGAAATTTCATATGGATGCTTTTGATGATTTAAATCCAACAGTATGTTTCTGGAAAATTAGTTGCTCTAGGACACACGAGTTTGATTTTTATTAGGTAAAGCCAAAGGAAAGAAGAAAAAGTGAATTGAAAATATTAAAGAGACATGATTGGGGAATCAGTTCCATTTCTCTCATGCTTGGCTAATGATAAAAGAAGGTTAGAAAGAGAACTGTAGCGAGACCCCCCATGCACAAGCCGTAGTCTTTTAAACTCAGTTAAAATCTTATTGCTCTAGGTGAGTTTCCTAAAGGATAACACAGTCTAAGATATAAATGAAAAAACTGATTTTTTTATTTTTATATTTTATATGAATATTAAAAAAAAAATTCCTCACATACGCACAGAAGATAAATGGCTCTGATGGTGTAACGTTAGAGTTGGCCTTTTTCTGGACCTAGTTTTGTAGGGCTTTTGTTTTCCCAGTAAGTGAAGTTTTGTAGGACTTAATTACTTTATCAAGTGTAAAGATGCGAGTTGTTTTTCAGTTATTGGAAAAATATATATTAGAAAGATCATAAAAATGTGGGCAGGGGATAAAATATCACCAAAATACTGCAGGTCATGCCAATAGTCTTCGACCCCTTGAACTATCTAGCACCACCACCCCCTCCCCCAAAGTAACCAAGAGCTGTAGAGTGAGCTTATGTTTCAATCCCGCATATCCTCACATAGATCATATAGCGCGTGCATAAGAACTTGCTTTAGATCATGTCTAAAGCATCTATTATTAGCTCCATAAGCCATTCGATTTTTTCCTCCAATATTATATATAACTATCTCAGAGTAAGTTATAGTTCCTTCTGCTATTATGCTTCAGGGGATATGGCTATGTGAGCACCGTGACAACGCTACTCCTCGCAAGGTTGTGGTTACCCTCAACGGGATATAAGCCTCAAAACTGAAGAGATTCCTGTTTCTTTACTTTTCCTCATGAGCATGTAAACAATAATGTCCATAATTTNCAACATGAGCAGATTATTTTACAAGACCGAGAGGAAGTCCGGAGGCATCGACAAATGTGTACAAAAGAATGAATGAAATGAAAACAGTCAAAAGGAAAAATAAAATATTCTTGCTGATCAAGATCGACAAGGTTGGATTTAGCGCATCATAATTCTGAACTCTTCAAAGTTGAGAACGCCGTCGCCATTGAGATCAAACGTTCGGATCATAGTTTTGCAATCGTCAACGGACTTGGAGTCACCAAGTCGGCTAAGCATCCTCTTCATGCTCGTGGGAGTGATGCACCCGGACCCTTCCATGTCATACATGGCGAAAGCCTCTTTAAGCGTGTCCTTCTTCTCCTCTTCTCCGCTTGCCTCCATTAGCTTCTGGAATTCCTCGAAGTCCAGCTGCCCATCCCCGTTCAAATCAGACGAAGTCACTGCTGCTTCTGCCTCATCGATGGACATATTCCCCCCCACGGTGCTCACGCAGGTTTGCAAATCGGCAGGAGATATTTTACCATCCCCATCCTTGTCAAAGTACTCGAACACCCTTTGAAGCTCGCTGCAGTATTTGCTCGTCTCGGAATCAGTTAATGAGAGAGCACGTTTATCCGTCTTTCTTGAAGATAGTTTGCGACGTAATCTTCCCAAAACTGATTTCGAAGACTTATCTTCCATCGAAGGAGAAGGGTAAGAAGGAGAAGGAGAAGGGTAAGAAGGAGAAGGAGAAGGAGAAGCTGCATCGTGTTGAGTTTTCATGATGAACCTTCAAATGCTATTTTGCTAGAGCAAACTAGATAACTCTCGACTTTCTGTACTTTTAGTTTGTAAATTGTACGTACACCTGAACTTGTAAAATTTAGTTGAATGAATGAAAGTTGGCCTTGCTATATATACAGAGAGAATGGGAAGTTGGGAATGCAAGACGAGGACGGAAAGTCCCAGGAATCTTGATACAGCGTGAATATGATGCTGTGTAATGTACGTGGATGTCTTTACGAGTTATGGTTGTCAGATCATGACGAGAACGCGGTTTTAATTAGCTCGACTCGCCGCCCTATGTCGTGATTTTCGGCCGAGTTGCCAATTATTTTTTAATATCCAGCGGTGAGCGCGTGAGGGAAGCTTCGGCCTGCTCACGGAGGAAAGGAAATATCTTTTTAATTTCTCTTTTAGAGTATCACATCTCGTCCTGTATCTCTCTCATTTCTTTATTATTTATTAAAATTTTTAAGATTTTTTATAAAACCCTCACTCCATCCGATTCCCTAAAATGCTGTGTATTTTTTCAGGATGTACAGGAAATCTTCATCTTTGGAGACCTACTGTACAGCCGCAAATCCCATTTCCGTTCCCTGTCCCGCGTTATCCTTGCTCTCGACAGTTGGTGCGATTTCATCTTCTTCCGCTGAACGGTGTCATATCTCTTACTCTCTCTGTGCGAAGCGTCTCCCTTTTATAATTTGGTATGGGCGAAAATTTTGGCTACCTGTTGATTTGGGATCTGTTTTAATCGGTTTGATCTTTTTTTTTTTTGCTGCTTGGCTGGTTGGAATTTCCTCATCGATACGTTCGGTTGCTGTGAAAATTTGAGCTTTTCGTGTGTTGGGTTGTAATTTATGCTTGGCTGTTTGGTTGGTACGAAAATGTGGGAGATTAACCCCTGATTTTTCGTTCGGCTTCTGTTTGGTTGCCCAGAAAATGAGCTTGCATTTTCTGCCCCTATTTTCCTTCATATGCTATTTGGGAACCCTGAAAATGCATGCCATATTTTCGATTTGTGATTGTCCTTCAGTTAATGTTTGGTTGCTGCGATTTTCTCCATGATTTTTCTGGCCTAATTTTCCTTCCTCTACTGTTTGGTTGCTGCGAAAATAATGTTGATTTTCTGTGATCTCATGCCTTCACAAAATCAGTTGCTGCGAAAATCTCCTTGCTTACTTTGCTTATTTCAGTATATATGCTGTTTGGTTGGTGCGAAAATGGAGATGATTTTTCTGGATGGATTTTCCTTCATTTTCAGGCATGTTGATGATTTATGTATTCTGATTTCCCTTCACATGTTCGGTTGCTGCGAAATAGTTATTGTTAACTATGCTTATTTTCCCATATATCATGTTTGGTTGGTGCGAAAATGGAGATGATTTTTCTGGAGGGATTTTCCTTCATTTTTCAGGCATGTTGATGATTTATGTATTCTGATTTCCCTTCACATATTCGGTTGCTGCGAAATAGTTATTGTTAACTGTGCTTATTTTCTCATATATCATGTTTGGTTGGTGCGAAAATGGAGATGATTTTTCTGGAGGGATTTTCCTTCATTTTTCAGGCATGTTGATGATTTATGTATTCTGATTTCCCTTCATATGTTCGGTTGCTGCAAAATAGTTATAGTTAACTGTGCTTATTTTCCCATATATCATGTTTGGTTGGTGCGAAAATGGAGATGATTTTTTTGGAGGGATTTTCCTTCATTTTCAGGCATGTTGATGATTTATGTATTCTGATTTCCCTTCACATGTTCGGTTGCTGCGAAATAGTTATTGTTAACTGTGCTTATTTTCCCATATATCATGTTTGGTTGGTGCGAAAATGGAGATGATTTTTTCTGGAGGGATTTTCCTTCATTTTCAGGCATGTTGATGATTTATGTATTCTGATTTCCCTTCACATGTTCGGTTGCTGCGAAATAGTTATTGTTAACTGTGCTTATTTTCCCATATATTATGTTTGGTTGGTGCGAAAATGGAGATGATTTTCCTGGAGGGATTTTCCTTCATTTTCAGGCATGTTGATGATTTATGTATTCTGATTTCCCTTCATATACTATTTGGTTGCTGTGAAAATTTTATAGAGTACACATGATTTACCCATTTAACCATTCGAACTGGAAAATCATATATTTGATCTTTGCCTTTGCCTTTCCCAGCTGCACTAATATTGATACCATGTGCCACTTCTCTCTTTTAACTTGGAATCTGGCTGTCGATTAATGTAAAGTAGAAATTAACAATACTACAGTCATGTTGATCTTGGTTAAAGTTTTTTTCTGAACACAAATTCACCTTTTATCAGAAATTAACTTAAGAGCACTACTTGTTAATATATTAACCAAATCAGATTTTCATAATTTTTTTTTTAAATGACAACACTACATCATCACTATTAATAAGTAACAAAACTAATAATTAAAATGCCACATTTCTTTCAATCTCTATCTAAATATATATAATCCTTGTATATAGGTATGCATCCCTTGCTTTCAACTAGATGGTATTTTTATTGGTGCACCCATATTTTTGCAGTCATTTTCTGTATGCTCCTTATTGTAATATTACAACTGTCCTTTGCTAATATACAAGATTTTTCTACAGTTCACGTGATGTTCTAGTTGTTTATTTGGTGTTGCCCCATTTGCAGTGTTGCGTATCTTTCGGGGGAGGGGATTGTTATTAGGCTGTAATGATGGTGTTATAGTGCGGGTTTAGTCACAAGTGTTAGTCGGGCCTCATTGATATGGCGGGGTAATCCTCACCTGAATGGCTATATTGTAGTTTGTGGTACTTTCCACAAAAGGCAATCGGGGTTCGGGTGAGATTTTGCAGCCATTTGATGTTGAGCTTCTTGCTTACGCATGATGTCAATATTTACACCATTCTGAACCTTTTTAATTAATAATATATTCAATGAGGTAATTGAATCGGATGTGGATGCTCTTATTTACCATTATTGTTATTTGTATGTTGTTTGATATTATGTTGTTGAAGTACCATCATGTGTAAACTATACCCCCTCGGTGGGTGGCCAACTTTCCCATATCATACCAATCGGTTTCTGAGCCAATCAATCGGACTAAACCCCCAACTTTAGTGATCCATTTTTAACATTTTCAATGGGTTTTTAGAGATGAATTCACAAGATCCTGGACATATGTTCTTCACCTGTTGCCTAGATGACTAACACAAGAGGGGGGTGAATTGAGTTGTATTAAAAAAATAACAATTAAAAATCAAATATCCAATATAAAATATAAACTAAATACGAAACAGTAATAAATATAAAGAGTAAGGGTAAGAGAGAAGCAAACTCAGTATGTTAACGGGGTTCGGCCCCACTGCTTACGTCCTCGCCTCAAGCTACCCCTTGAGGATCCTCGAATTCACTATTCAATCTCCTTTAGGTGGAGATAGAAACCTATTACATCTTTGAACAATACCGCTACAAAGGATCCGTGTAGAACACTCTCTACACTTGCAATCACCTTACACGTGGTGATTCAACTATTCCCTGTGTAGATCACTTTCTACACTCACAAGGGTTATACACACTCTTTTACACTGATACAAGAGCTGATAGTGGGTAGGTTATCAGAAAACACTCCTCAATGAGTGAAATAAGAATAATACAGCGCAAACTATATCTCTCAAAATGAACAAGGGTTAAGGCTCAATGCTTAGAGAAGAGAGAATAAAAGCTTTGAATGAATATTGTATGCTCTTGGTGTTGTGAATGTGAAGCTCTCAAATGATCTATTTATAGGCATATGAGACTTCATATTCAAATTTAAAAGATTCACATGTCAAAGACATCATCATTCACTTTTCAAAAAATTCAAACCTAATTTTTTTACTTTTTGCATATGACAAAAGCAGCACACTTTACTTTTCAAAAAAAATTCAAGCCTAATCTTTTATTTTTTGCATATGACAAAAGGAGCACACTTTACTTTTCAAAATTTTCAAACAAAGACATATTCATTTTGCATAAGTCAAGAAAAATATTAATCACTTTTGAAAATATTCAAATAAAATATGCACGTGTGAAAGATGACAATCAATCATCTTAATATTTTCAAAGTTCAAACCTTTAATCATGTAATGCACATGTGAAAGATGACAATCAATAATCTTTCAAAATTTTCAAATTTAAATTTCAAAATATTCATGCACACGTGGAAATGTATTTTAATGTTTTATGATAAAATATTAATTTTGAGTCTTAATCCTAATTTCAAATTTTTAAGAGATTTACAACATTATTCTATGACTTTAATGTGAACTTGTTCTCTTCTTGCTCATGCTTGGTTCCTTGATGTGCTTGATTCTATTGTGTGGACAACTTCAGCTTGAGACTCCTTTATTCTTTGAATTCATTTGTTATAATCAAAATTCATGTGTAGATTTTTAATTACATGAAACTTGAAACCTTGGGTTCAACATCACCAACCTTCTATCTCAAGATCCTCAACTCGATCCCACTTATGGTGGGCAAAGTGGATCATCTCCAGTGATCCTTGATGACTCTCCACCCCTACCTCCTAATGAGCCTATCGACATTAGGAAATTAGTGAGGGGTGCAAATTTCACCCCCGAAGAAGACAAGTTATTTGTCTCTGCATGGCTAAATTGTAACCTTGATGCCGTCTAGGGAACAGATCAAAAACACTCCCAACTTTGGAAAAAAATTTATGAGTACTTCCAGCAATTTAAGGAAACCACAAATGACTTAATAATAAAGTCGTTAATTCATCGGTGGTTGGTTATCCAAAATGCTACAAACAAATTTCGTGCGAAACTAGCCCAAATTGAAGGGTTAAATCAAAGTGGCATGACCGAACAAGATAAGGTAGAATTTCTAAATCCTTGTTTTATTCTAAAACAACTTGTTTGGTACATTGGTTTAAAGTTGGTATTTTTTTTCCCATGCAAGTTTGAGAATGCGAAGATTATGTACCAATCACTAGAAAAATGCTCATTTCAGTTCGAGCATTGTTGGCACCTGTTGAAAGACCAACCTAAGTGGATTTGGCGCGCCACAAAGGAGGATCCAAAGCGGAGGAAGACAATGTCCCCATCCCCAACCCCAACTCAATGTTTTGGCGTTACAGTTGATTCAGTTTTTGATATCGAGGCAGATCATGTAATGGAGAATGAAGTTATCGAGCTCGACCGACCAACTGGAAGGAAAGCTGAGAAAGGAAAGCGAAAGGCCCAAGGCAGGCAAGAAGAGGAGAACTTCCAACTCAGGAAGATGAAGTATACTCTTTTTGAGGAGTCACGCGCTCAAGAGAAAGAGTTTTTTTGCCTTAAAGCCAAGAAGATGGAGTATGACAAGGAGACAGAGGCCAGAAATTACGTCAAGAGGATGAACGGTTGCGGTTGGAGGCTGAGAAAGTGAAGCTCGCGAAGAAGGAATCAGATCAACGCATTATGATGATGGATGTGAGTGTCATGCCAGAAATGCAGCAGTTATTTTTCCAGCAACTCCAGAGGGAGGTCATGGCAAGATGCAGTCTTTCCGACGATTTGGATTGATTATTTATGATCATGTTTGAAATTTTATGTTTGGGACAATTATATGTGTAAAAATACATGTAATTAATTTTTTGTGTATTTGATGATAGTGTAAAGTAATTAAATTTGCCATCACGTTAGAAAATGCACTAATTAAAAAAAATTATATTATTTATAATACGAATTTCAATTTAAAAAAAAATACTGTATTGGATAGTCAAAATCTCCAATAAATATTTAGTAGAAAGTGATATTTGAAAAAAAAAAATATAATAAGACAAAAGAGTTAGTAGTTAATATTGTACATGGAAGAGAGAGAAAAAAGTAATAAAAAAAGAATAGAGAAATATTATTTAAAATAATAGAAATATGGATGAGGAATGAGATTTAGGAAATTTTTAAAAGATAAATAAATTTTAAGGTTAAATTTAAGAAAATGTTATTTTGAGTTAAATTATAAAAATGAAGATGTAAAATTGGATGGAATGCCCTTAACACTTCGGGAGTTTCCTCTCTCAATCCTTCCTTTCGACTTGTTGGATCTGGGACGACTTTATCATAATTGTAGACGTGGCGACCGTTTTCCTTTAGTATTTTGTCGTAATTCAACGTCGTGGAGGCCCGGAGGGATCTTTTTGACAACAACGTCGCCACCTCGCTACAAGTGGATGTCCATCCGACTGCTTAATCAGTACACTCTACGCACTTTGTGTTAAAATATCTTTGCTGAAAACCATCAGAAGCGAGAGGGTTGGTTCCGTACGGCTGTGTCTGGTGCGTTAGAGTGAGATATGAGTACATGATTGAGAGGTCACATTCTGGTGAGAGGGAGATATTGGAAAGGAAAATGATAAACTTATTTTTTATTAACAACTACAAGTAATAGAATTATATTATTTTAAATTTTATTTTGACTTTATTAATGATTTGATGTGTTTAAATATAATAAAAAAATATGATTATATTTAAAATTGTTTATAAGTGATAAATGAGTTGGTGGCGTGTATCATTACCTTATCGGAAAAATGAATGGGGAACAACCACAACGCTTAAAAATGCACTAGAACTTGACTCCTCGGTGGGGTCTTTAAACGAAGAGACCTCTTGGAATTTAAAGCTTTCCGTACGTTTGCTTTGGACCATTGCAATTGTATTTATAAAGAGATGACTAGGACTCTAGTCATAGCTTCAGCTATAATTTCATTTTCTTGATCACTTTGATCTTTCTTATTATATAATTTGATGTGAAGATATATATTCTGCTCATCTGTAGCGTTATATATTGAGTGTCATTATTCTTGTGTTTATTCTTATCTTATAATCTATCTTCAGTTGTCTGGTGATCAATAGGTCCCCTACAATCTCAACGGTAGTTTACAGACATTGAGATTGTCACGAAACCAACAGATAGTTGCTTTGCGAAATGAACTTCACATTTAATGCACGAGAAGCAACTTGGATCACGAATGACATGAACATCGATTGATTTCAATTTATTTTTTACATGTATGGAATATTGGAGTCTGCGGTAAAGTACGTATACGTAGTTCCTATTGAAGTGGGTAGAAATAATAGGCTTATATCATATCAGCCCATTAAAAAGTTATCATTAGGAGACAAGTGTAAAGAGACAAGAAAAAATAAATATCATATAAGAGGAGAAATATGAGCAGAAAGGGAAAGAAAGGACATATATGCATGAGGGACAAGACAATAAGCAAGGTAAGTGTCAAGAAGAAAATAAGAAGAAAGAAAAATAAGGGGAAAACATGTCAGACACACGAGAGGAGACGTGAAGTGGTCTTTCAGCATCACTCCCAAAGACAAGAATAAAATGGATCTTAGAGATGAAACCAAAGGTATTGTACAAGAATGTGGAGCACCATTTTCAACTTTAGAACGAGAGCTCCAAGAGATCATCTTCTTTAAAAAAGAGGTCTCTGACCTTCATTGTATAGAGAGAAATGAGAGACCATAAGAAAGTATAAAATACTCATATTATAGTGGACTATCTCATCACTCTGGACTGCCTAATCTAGTTTTAGACTGTCTCAGCATGTCAAAAATGACTTTCTCCCATTTTGACTTGTTGTGCGATTTTTCATTATTAACACTTATATTATCACACCAAAGTGTTGGAACCGAAATATGTCGAGACACCATGAAGAAGTGAGGTTATCCATTGAATTTCAATTGTTGTATGGGCAATCACTCTATATTCAAATTCTGTGTTAGATCTGGAGATTCTGTATCGTATATGTTTTAAACTAATTCGTACATTATTTTAAAAGATTGAAATGTGTTGCGTATGTTAATTTTAGTTTTTTCTTTTTCTTTTTTCTATTGATACTGGAAGATTCATTTCCCAATTAACAATATCATTGATAGCCAGATTCAACGAATTGATTTTTATAAAATTTCTTTTATATTTCTAATTTTCTTAATCATACAAACTAAGAAATGCTAGATTTACAAAGAAATATTATAAAAATGAAGCTCAAAAATTGATATAGCTAGCTACAATATATTAAATCTTCTTTATATATATAAAAAAAAAAATTGTAATATTAGATACCATAAGTCCATAACTATTGATTTTTAAATTTTGCCTTCATGAGATAGTATTTTCGATAAAGATTTCTCGTGCAGATTACTCATCAGGTAATAAATTATAATACACCTACAATTATGTTATAATTATTTTATCCTTCAATTTAAATCAATCAATATAATTGTGACTATTTCAATTTTACATAACTATGCTTTATTTTGAATAGAATCGTAGACTGATTATAAGCTTATTATTTTCCTAGTACTGATCTATCACGATGCCTTTGGGGCAAGTATGCCCAGATTAACTAACCAATCCTTTTTGTGTGCAACGGCTATATTTTCACCTAAAAGCATATAGAAGCCCTATACCCAAAAGAGTTTTTCTACTCATTTTTTCATAAAATCAAGTTTCAAAGTTTGCAGCCTCGATCAGTCTGGCAATGGCAGCGTTAAGCTTTGTGTTGGGAAGTAGCGTACCCCTAATACATCTGTGGTGGCCTTCAAAAGAGAGCAAAAGACGAGGTAATAATTCAGTCCTCTCTCTGCCTCGCTGTTCTTCTCCTTTTCCCAACTTCTTCAGAGCCATCATCTTTCCGTATTTCCTCCCACCAGAACAAGTCAATATTATATTTTTGTTCTTGAAATTCTCTTTCGGTTTGTCTAATTTGAGTTCATCAGCTTCACTCTCATGTTACTTTTCAACGTTGTTAAATCCCCATTATACAAACTGATTTTGTAGCTAGCCATCATAGACGCATGTAATTGGCAATTATATATTGCTTTTGTTGTGCATTCCACTTATATTACTGCTTAAAATAATAGTTCGTTTTCAATTGTCTTTTTCCTTTCTCTTCCGGACGAAAGGTAACCCTATGAGCTAGGTAATGGAAGATTTGGATTTCACGGAAAGAAGCATAACACACTTGGAAACAACATACTTCTATACTGTGAACTAGAGACCGAGACACATGTTTCTTAAAAGAATCCTGCCTTTCTTGCTCGCCCAACCGCATCCCACCATCGAAAGATCTATGCCAAGGGCCTTTCTTGACAAATCTACTTTTCATTTATCCAAGCGTGGTGTTGGTAGCAGTTCTGTAAGTATGCCGCATCAAGTTCCTTTCGTTTTAATAAATATATCATCCACTTCTCATCTGATATTGGTATGTGAGCATGCGCAATCAAGTGTTTTCTTCCCCCACGCTCGCCTGGTTTTTATGAACTTCCACATGTAATTGATGAGGGAGCTTCTGGTTTTATTAATCATGCATCGCATAATATTAACTTGAGAAAAGATCAGAGGAAAAAGAGAGATTATATATAAAGAAATGGTACTGATGATCACACATTCCATTAACGAATTCAAACCAACGTGAGCAGATTATTTTACAAGACCGAGAGGAAGTCCGGAGGCATCGACAAATGTGTACAAAAGAATGAATGAAATGAAAACAGTCAAAAGGAAAAATAAAATATTCTTGCTGATCAAGATCGACAAGGTTGGATTTAGCGCATCATAATACTGAACTCTTCAAAGTTGAGAACGCCGTCGCCATTGAGATCAAACGTTCGGATCATAGTTTTGCAATCGTCAACGGACTTGGAGTCACCAAGTCGGCTAAGCATCCTCTTCATGCTCGTGGTAGTGATGCACCCGGACCCTTCCATGTCATACATGGCAAAAGCCCCTTTAAGCGTGTCCTTCTTCTCCTCTTCTCCGCTTGCCTCCATTAGCTTCTGGAATTCCTCGAAGTCCAGCTGCCCATCCCCGTTCAAATCAGAAGAAGTCACTGCTGCTTCTGCCTCATCCATGGACATATTCCCCCCCACGGTGCTTACGCAGGTTTGCAACTCGGCAGGAGATATTTTACCATCCCCATCCTCGTCAAAGTACTCGAACACCCTTTGAAGCTCGCTGCAGTATTTGCTCGTCTCGGAATGATCAGTTAATGAAAGAGCACGTTTATCCGTCTTTCTTGAAGATAGTTTGCGACGTAATCTTCCCAAAACTGATTTCGAAGACTTCTCTTCCATCGAAGGAGAAGGGTAAGATGGAGAAGGAGAAGTAGAAGGAGAAGCTGCATCGTGTTGAGTTTTCATGATGAACCTTCAAATGCTATTTTGCTAGAACAAACTAGATAACTCTCGACTTTCTGTACTTTGTAGTTTGTAAATTGTATGTACACCTGAACTTGTAAAATTTAGTTGAATGAATGAAAGTTGGCCTTGCTATATATAGAGAGAGAATGGGAAGTCGGGAACGCAAGACGAAAACGGAAAGTCCAAGGAATCCTGATTCAGCATGAAAATGATGCTGTACGTGTAACGTACGTGGATGTCTTAACGAGTGATGGGAGGGATATGGTTGTCAGATCATGATGAGAACGCGGTATAATTAGCTCCACTCACCGCCCTATGTCGTGATTTTCGGCCGACTTGCCAATTATTTTTTAATATCCAGCGGTGGAGCGCGTGAGGGAAGCTTCGGCCTGCTCACGGAGGAAAAGAAGCACCTTTTTAATTTCCCTCTTGGCATTTCGGGAGTTTCCTCTCTCAATCTTTCCTTTTGTTCGATCGTGGAGGCCCGGAGGGATCTTTTTGACAACAACGTTGCCACCTCGCTACAAGTGGATGTCCATCCGACTGCTTAATCAGTACACTCTACGCACTTTGCGTTAAAATATCTTTGCTGAAAACCATCAGAAGCGAGAGGGTTGGTTCCGTACGGCTGTGTCTGGTGCGTTAGAGTGAGATATGACATGATTGAGAGATCACATTCTGGGGAGAGGGAGATATTGGAAAGGAAAATGATAAACTTATTTTTTATTAACAACTTGTATACAAGTAATAGAATTATATTATTTTAAATTTTATTTTGATTTTATTGATGATTTGATGTGTTTAAATATAATAAAAAAATATTATTATATTTAAAATTATTTATAAGATAAATGAGTTGGTGGTGTATCATTACACTTATCGGAAAAATGAAAGGGGAATAATCACAACGCGTAAAAATGTACTAGAACTTGACTCCTCGGTGGGGTCTTTAAACGAAGAGACCTCTTGGAATGTAATGCTTTCCGTACGTTTGCTTTGGACCGTTGCAATTGTATTTATAATCTGAAATAGTTTTTACAAAGAGATGACAAGGACTCTAGTAGTAGCTTCAGCTATAATTTCATTTTCTTGATCACTTTGATCTTTCTTATTATATAATTTGCTGTGAAGATATATATATTCTGCTCATATGTAACGTTCTACATTGAGTGTCATTATTCTTGTGTTTATTCTTATCTTATAATTTATCTTCAATTGTCTGGTGATCAATTGGTCCCCCGCAATCTCAACGGTAGTTTACAGACATTGAGATTGTCACGAAACCAACATATGGTTGCTTTGCGAAATGAATTTCACATTCAATGCACGAGAAGCAACTTGGATCGCGAACGACATGAACATTATTAAGTTATAAAATTATTTTTTTTATGTTATTTGGTTTTCTTATATTGTATAGTTTCTTTTTAGGTTGTATAGTATTTCTTTAGGTTGTATAGTTTTACTTAGGGCATTTAGTCTTTATATCTGCTCAAGGGCAGTTTAGTCTTTTTTCATCTTTATATATATACTTGTACAGTGATCAATCAGACTCACTTGGACATTCGGATATTTTCTTGAATACAAAGGGTTTTTTAGGTTTTCACATCTTGTTATGGTATTAGAAGAATTCTTGACCTAATCCCTTTCTCATGGCGCCGGCTAATCCTCCTCCCCCTCCCCCATTCTCTGATGCTGCGAGTCCTTTCTTTCTTCACCCCAGTGATAACCCTGGGGTTGTTCTGGTCACGCAAATCCTCCTCGGTGACAACTATCACACTTGGTCTCACTCAATGAACATGGCTCTCTCTGCCAAAAACAAGTTAGGGTTCGTCGATGGTACGATTACTAAACCTGCATTTACTGCTTCTCTTTTTTCTTCATGGTTACGCTGTAATAATATGGTGATTTCGTGGTTGCTTAACTCGGTTTCCCCTGAAATCGCTGCTAGTGTCTTGTATGTTACTACTGCTTTTGAGATCTGGACCGATCTTAAGGAACGGTTCTTTCAAAAGAATGGACCCCGGATCTTTCAGATCCAGAAGTCTATTTTCTCGTTATCTTAAGGACAACTTACTGTTAGTGCTTATTTTACTCGGTTGAAAGCTCTTTGGGATGAATTGCTTAATTACAAGCACGTTCCTCTGTGTTCTTGTGGTGCTATTGCTCTGTTGAATTTCTATGTTCAACAGGAACGCGTTTTGCAATTCCTCATGGGCCTAAATGAATATTTTTCCTCAGCTAGGGCTCAGATCTTGTTAATGGAGCCCTTACCGCCTCTGAACAAAGTTTTTTCCCTTGTTCTTCAAGAAGAACAACAGCGAGAAATCTTTGTTCCCCACCCCTTACTAATGCTCATGTTTTTGTTGCTAACTCTGATTCATTGCAATATGTTAAGTCTTTTCCTAAAAAGGATCGGCCAATATGCAAGCATTGTGGCATAACTGGTCATGTTATTGACAAATGTTATAAACTCCATGGATTTCCCCCGGGGTACAAACCAAGGCCACGGCAGCAGGCCCTGGCCAATACTGTTACTCTCAGTGATAATTCTCCAGCAGCTTCACCATTCTCCTTGACTGAGGCACAATATAAGCAGTTACTGTCTATGATCACCTTTAATCCAAAGCCTAGGCCTGATGATTCAAGCCATGTGGTCAATACTGTCGCTGCTACTCACTCTTTATCAAGTATTGTTTCCTCTCCATCTTATGCTCTTCATTCTTATAGTAACACTTTTTCTAATATTTCTATTGCTAGTTGGATACTTGATACAGGGGCTACTGACCATATGGTCCCCTATACTAGTTTTTTTACTTCTTTTAGTCCAGTTTCTAATAAATCTGTCAAACTACCTAATGGACACAGCGTTACTGTTACACATATTGGCACAATTACTCTTACTGAACATCTTACACTTAGAAATGTTCTTTGTGTACCAACTTTTCATTTCCATTTGATTTCAATTAGTCAACTCACCAAATCTCACATTTGTTGCCTTTTTTCCTCTGACCTTTGTCTTCTTCAGGACCTGATCACCTCAAAGCTAATTGGAGTGGGTAGACAACACAGAGGACTCTATCTTTTGCAACAACCAGTGACTCTTTTTTTCCCTCAATTCCCTTTGTCTTTTACCAATACACAATGTAATAGGAATACTACTTTAGTACCCTCTGCATGTTTTCTTTCTTCTAAATGTTCCTTGTTTCACCTTTGGCATAGTCGTTTGGGACATCCCTCTCCCTCTAGAATGACTTTTTTACATAAAATTGTGCCTAATTTGAGTCTGTCTGATGATCCTTGTCTTGTTTGCCCTTTAGCTAAACAAAGAAAGTTACATTTTCCTAATCCTAATACTCTTTCTTCTTTACCTTTTGATCTTATACATTGCGATGTTTGGGGCCCTTTTTCAGTCCCCACTATTGAAGGATATAAATTTTTCTTAACTATTGTTGATGACTGCACTCGGGCTACTTGGGTTTATCTTTTCAAACATAAATCTGAAGTTTCTTTTCTCATTCAAACTTTTTTTGAAATGATTAAAACTCAGTTTGGTACTAAGATAAAAACAATTCGTACTGATCATGGTACTGAATTTTTTTTATCTTCCTATCTTCTTTCTAAAGGAGTTCTCCACCAACATAGTTGTGTTGAAACTCCACAACAAAACTCTGTTGTGGAAAGAAAACATCAACATATCCTTAATGTTGCTCGGGCCTTATTGTTTCAATCCCATTTGCCTCTCAAATTTTGGGGTGATGCTGTTTTAACAACCACTTACCTAATTAACAGATTACCTTCTCCTATTACTCAAAATAAATCTCTTGTTGAAATTTTGTGTAAATCTGCCCCTTTATATGACCATTTGAGGACTTTTGGTTGCTTATGTTTTGCCTCCACTTTACAAAGGGCTAGAACAAAGTTTGACCCGAGAGCTAGGCTATGTGTTTTTCTTGGTTACCCTTTTGGTATTAAGGATTACAAATTGTATGATCTTAAGTCTAATCACTCTTTTGTTTCTCGACGTTTGATTTTTCATGAATTCATTTTTCCTTTCAAGTCTTCTCCTACTGACTTGCCTTCTCCATCTTTCTCTTTTCCTTATCCTATTCCTTCTCAATCCTCCACTTTTGACATGTTTCCCATACCTTCCCCTTCCTCTAGTGAAGATCATTCCCCTCATGATTCTGACTTACCTACTGCCTCACACTCTCAACCTCCCACCCCTATTTTGCCCTCATCCCCAAGAAGATCCACTAGAATCCGAGGAGCTCCTGGCTATTTGCAGCAATATTATTGTAATTCCTCCACTGCACACTCTAAGTCAGTTCCTCAATCAGGTTCTCCTTCTTCTTCTATCAAATATGACATTTCCAACTTCGTTTCTTATGATCACTTATCATCTGGTCATAAGTATTTTGTTTTTGCTATATCTGCTGACATTGAACCTGAGTTCTACCACAAAGCAGTCCAGCACTCCCATTGGAGAGATACTATGACTGCTGAGATTGCTGCTCTAGAACTCAACAATACCTGGACTGTTGTCCCTTTGCCTCCTGGTAAACAACCTATTGGTTGTAAATGGGTCTATAAAATCAAGTATCGCGCTGATGGTTCTGTGGAAAGGTATAAAGCACGTTTAGTTGCTAAAGGTTATACACAAACAGAAGGTATAGACTATTCTGAAACCTTATCCCTTGTTGCCAAAATGACTACTATAAGAACCTTGTTAGCTGTTGCTGCTGTCAAAAATTGGCATCTTATTCAACTTGATGTCAATAATGCTTTTTTACATGGTGATCTTTCAAAAGAGGTTTACATGAAATTACCTCTTGGATTTCATATTAAAGGGGGGTCCCAAGTGTGCAAATTGAATAAGTCCCTTTATGGCCTCAAACAGGCCTCTTGGCAATGGTTTTCTAAGTTCTCTACCACTCATCTTGAGTTGGGTTTTGTGCAATTTAGATCTGATTACTCATTGTTTACTAAATCTGCTGGTCCCTCTTTTATTGCTCTATTGGTTTATGTTGATGACATTCTAATAGCCAGTAATGATATGAAATTTGTGAATTCCTTGAAATATTTACTTGATGCAAAATTTAAGCTGAAGGATCTTGGGCCCCTCAAGTATTTTATAGGCTTAGAGGTGGCTAGATCATCCAGTGGTATTTCCCGGAGTCAACGAAAATATGCTCTTGAAATCTTACAAGATGCTGATTTTTTAGCTTGTAAACCAGTTTCTTTTCCTATGGAGCAAAATTTAAAACTTAGTAAGGATGATGATGCTTTGTTGCCTGACCCTACAGTTTTTCGAAGATTAATTGGTAGACTTCTCTACCTTACTCTTACCAGACTAGATTTGTCTTATTCTGTTCAAAGGCTTAGTCAATTTATGGATCGCCCTAGACTACCTCATCTACAAGCAGCTCACAGGATTTTACAATATGTAAAAAATGCTCCTGGTCTTGGCCTTTTTTTTCCAGCTAATAATTCTCTAACTCTCAAGGCTTTTGCAGATTTAGACTGGGCCTCTTGTCCTGACAGCAGAAGATCCACCACTGGTTTCTGTGTTTTTCTTGGTGACTCTCTGGTTTCTTGGAAAACTAAGAAACAACAGACTGTTTCTCACTCTTCAGCTGAAGCTGAATATATGGCCATGACATCCACTACTTGTGAAATAGTTTGGCTTCTATCTCTTCTATTTGACTTTCATATTTCTCATACTAATAGTGCTCATCTTTTTTGTGATAGTCAAGCTGCGCTTCACATTGCTGCTAACCCAGTTTTTCATGAACGGACAAAGCATATTGAACTTGACTGTCACTTCATTCGAGACAAACTCCAAGCTGGGATCATCAAAACTTTTTATCTTGCATCTCAACATCAGCTTGCTGATGTATTAACCAAGCCTTTGGGATCTCACCAATTTCAGTTGCTAATTTCCAATATGGGAGTTCATTCCATTTACTCTCCATCTTGAAGGGGGGTATTAAGTTATAAAATTATTTATTTGGTTTTCTTATATTGTATAGTTTCTTTTTAGGTTGTATAGTATTTCTTTAGGTTGTATAGTTTTACTTAGGGCATTTTAGTCTTTATATCTGCTCAAGGGTAGTTTAGTCTTTTTTCATCTTTGTATATATACTTGTATAGTGATCAATCAGACTCACTTGGACATTCGGATATTTTCTTGAATACGAAGGGTTTTCTAGGTTTTCACTTCTTGTTAAACATCGATTGATTTCAATGTATTTTTTACATGTATGGAATATTGGAGTCTGCGGTAAAGTACGTATACGTAGTTCCTATTAAAGTGCAAAAAAATAATAGGCTCATATCAGACAAGCCCATTAAAAAGCAATCATTCGAAGACAAGTGTAAAGAGACAAGGAAAAGTAAATATCAGATAAGAGGAGAAATATGAGCAGAAAGGGAAAATATGCATGAGGGACAAGACAATAAGCAAGGCAAGTGTCAGGAAGAAAATGAGAAGAAAGAAAAATGAGGAGAAAACATGTTAGATACACGAGAGGAGACGTGAAGTGGTCTTTCAGCATCACTCCCAAAGACAAGAATAAAATGGATCTTAGAGATGAAACCAAAGGGATTGTACAAGAACATGGAGCACCATTTTCAACTTTAGAACGAGAGCTTCAAGTGATCATCTTCTTTAGAAAAGAGGTTTCTGACCTGCATTGTATAGAGAGAAATGAGAGACCATGAGAAAGTATAAAATACTCATATTATAGTAGACTATCTCATCACTCTGGACTGCCTAATCTAGTTTTAGACTGTCTCAGCATGTCAAAAATGACTTTCTCCCATTTTGACTTGTTGTGCGATTTTTCATTATTAACACTTATATTATCACACCAAAGTGTTGGAACCGAAATATGTCGAGACACCATGAAGAAGTGAGGTTATCCATTGAATTTCAATTGTTGTATGGGCAATCACTCTATATTCAAATTCTGTGTTAGATCTGGAGATTCTGTATCGTATATGTTTTAAACTAATTCGTACATTATTTTAAAAGATTGAAATGTGTTGCGTATGTTAATTTTAGTTTTTTCTTTTTCTTTTTTCTATTTATACTGGAAGATTCATTTCCCAATTAACAATATCATTGATAGAGCCAGATTCAACGAATTGATTTTTGTAAAATTTCTTTTATATTTCTAATTTTCTTAGTCAGACAAACTGAGAAATGATATTTTTACAAAGAAATATTATAAAAATGAAGCTCAAAAATTGATATAGCCAGCTACAATATATTAAATCTTCTTTATACAAAATATATATATATATATAATATTAGATACCATAACTATTGATTTTTAACTTTTGCCTTTATGAGATAGTATTTTCCATAACTATTCATCAGGTAATAAATGATAATACACCTACAATTATGTTATAATTATTTTATCCTTCAATATAAATCAGTCAATATAATTGTGACGATTTCAATTTTACATAACTACGCTTTATTTTGAATAGAATTGTAGACTAATTATAAGCTTATTATTTTCCTAGTACTGATCTATCACGATGCCTTTGGGGCAAGCATGCCCAAATTAACTAACCAATCGTTTTCGTGCGCAACGGCTATATTTTCACCTAAAAGCATATAGAAGCCATATACCCAAAAGAGTTCTTCTACTCATTTTTTCATAAAATCAAGTTTCAAAGCTTGCAGCCTCGTTCAGTCTGGCAATGGCAGCGTTAAGCTTTGTGTTGGGAAGTAGCGTACCCCTAATACATCTGTGGTGGCCTTCAAAAGAGAGCAGAAGACGAGGTAATAATTCAGTCCTCTCTCTGCCTCGCTGTTCTTCTCCTTTTCCCTACTCCTTCAGAGCCATCATCTTTCCGTATTTCCTCCCACCAGAACAAGTCAATATTATATTTTTTGTTCTTGAAATTCTCTTTCGGTTTGTCAAATTTGAGTTCATCAGCTTCATTCTCATGTTACTTTTCAACGTTGTTAAATCCCCATTATGCAAACTGATTTTGTAGCTAGCCATCATAGACTTATGTAATTGGCAAGTATTGCTTTTGTTGTGCATTAATCCACTTATATTACTGCTTAAAATAATAATTCATTTTCAATTGTCTTTTTCCTTTCTCTTCCGGACGAAAGGTAACCCTATGAACTTGGTAATGGATGATTTGGATTTTGTAGAAAGAAGCATAACACTTGGAAACAACATACGTCTATACTGTGAACCAGAGATCGAGGCACATTTTTCTAAACAGAATCCTCCCTTTCTTACTCTCCCAACCGCAGGATCCCTCGTCCCACTATCGAAAGATCTATGCCAAGGGCCTTTCTTCACAAATCTTCTTTTCATATATCCAAGCGTGGTGTCGGTAGCAATTCTGTAAGTATGCCGCATCAAGTTCCTTTTGTTTTAATACATATATCATCCACTTCTCATCTGATATTGGTATGTGAGCATGCGCAATCAAGTGTTCTCTTCCCCCACCCTCCCCTGGTTTTTATGAACTTCCACATGTAATCGATGAGGGAGCTTCTGGTTTTATTAATTATGCATCACATAATATTAACTTGAGAAAATAATTATTCTTTTAGAAAGGATTTTATAGAGTAGATATCATGAATACCAGTTTGATAGTGCATTGACGAATGAATATAGATTTTTTCCCTTAAACCTTTTGAACAATCACTGATTCACTCAAAAGAAACCTTCGTGTTGGTTTTCTGATTTGACCCCCCACCCACCCCCAAAAATAAAAAATAAAAATAAATGGAGAAAGAATATATGTGAAAGTGGCCTCTGACCCTGACCAGGATTGCATCAAGTTGCTTCAGTCATTGAGTTATCAAAGTTTACTAGCCAAATAATTTGTTTTGATACTAAAAGTACCTATCAAAATAATTATCATCTAACTTCTGGTTCGGCTTGTGAAGTTGTAGTAGTCTCATTTTGTCGTCTAGAAAAAAGCTGTATAACACTATAAGCTGTAATTTGATGGTATGACACATTCCTTTAGCTTAGTCTTGGGCCGATTACTTGTTCTTGTTGTCGTGATTAATCCTCCATCTTTACCATTATTTACGAACAATCTGAAGCTTGAAGTATGGTTTTTATTACATGGTTCTTTTCCAGGTGATCTGTTGAGATATCTGCAAGAATTACAAGGATCATTCTTTTAGTTATCTTACATTGGGGTGGGGGGGTGTCTGCATTTCGAGTGCATAGACTTGATTGTGATGTAACAGGCTTCATGTAACGACCCAAGGAAAGCCCAAGTTATATCTAGGCTTGTACTCTGAAAAGACCGATCAATGTTACAATTAGAACCCCTGGAAATCATTATAAACTACTAAAACTTTCTCGTTTTAGGATCTCATTCACACCTTTTTGTTATTTATCCAAGTTATTAAAATCTCTCCCCTTAGATTTCTGACGTCCTCGTCAGGTCATTACTAAGGTGGACATGGCTCAAGCCTCTTTCGGCACCCTTCTATACCTAGTCCAAGGCATCACATATTATCTAGAGATCCCACATTTCCTGGCAGAGAAAAGATCTTGTGGTTTATAATAGTTTCAAGGGGTTTCATGGGTCATTAAACTTCTTGTAGAGCAAAAACTTTTTCATGTTTAATCATATATTGACTCTTTAATCTATTATGTATTAAAAGACTTGTGTAAGATAAGGTCTAGCCAAATGGCACCTTCTCCCTTCTAAGAACAACGCTTTGGATGAGGTTGTGTTTATAACTTATTGGATTCTGTATAACTTACTAATAAACCAGAAATGCCTGTATATAAAAGGATTGTCTCATGAAATTCAATTTTCTTTCCAAGCGCTCTCAAGACTTTTTTTTCTCCTTAGAAAGGGGGGGGGATAAAGGTGGCTTCCTTACCTAGACGTAACTTACCATAGTAGCACCCTACCCACTGAAAACCAGATAGAAGGGGCCCAAATGGAGGGAAGTTGCAGGCGCTCCCTGAAGTTGGGATTGAACCATAATTTAGACCGCAGCTCCACTAGAGAATTTAATAAGTTGTTAGGCAGATAATACTAATCATCTACTGTGAGTCCATAGTTGGATTCAAACCTAAGACCTAGTACATGCCAAACCACTTTGGAGTAACCTGAGGCTCATTGAACCACCATCCTTGGCAGTGGTGCTCTCAAGGCTTAGTCTAACTTCTTTTAGTCCTTTTATTTTTTGGTGAAGCATGGTCAGTTTCCACAAGCAACTGTTGGTCTAGATGAGCCACATGCAGCAAGTAAGGCTTGGCAAGATGTTCTTGAGAAACAACTTTAGATGTATCTTATCCTAAAATAGAATGAGCAGAGGTAGTCTTAAGTTATGAACTTCCGCTTCACCCAAAGTTGTATCGATGAAAGCTGAAAAATGGATTTTGTTATCCTATTTTACCAACTAAGGTACCACAAAATAGGTATGGACCGAATGGGACTTCTGTCCAGACCTAAAAGGATTACATGTAAAGATAGGGCAGGATAATATAATACCTGATTTTGATGAGCATAAGTTTGACATGGTGCTCACTTGATTTGGTAAACTAATGCTTTATTTAGTGGCACAGTCAAAATTGGAGGAAATGCACATGGAGGAGAAGGATATCCAGAACAATCTGCAAAGAAAACGTCGTGGTCATTTGCTTTTCTTTGGCATCACTATGGGGCTGCTGGCTGAGATCATCAATTCAAGGTAGTTCTTCCTTCATAAGCACACATTTCCATTAAAATTTCTGTTTATTTATTAGAATAACATCCAATTTAGATTTTGTGATGATTGAAGATATTTCAGCCCCTTACTGGTTGTTAGAACTTTTCTAGTTATAATTACTGAAAGTTTGAAGCCATGTGCTTTATACAGGCTTTTTACAAATGTTTGGGATTCTCTTGGATTGATATATGATGTGTCCTTTAAGTTGAATCTGTTTGATAGACTAAAATTGGGGTGGTATGTAATATCAGTAACATCAACTCTAGGCAAGGTATAAGTTCAATTTCAATGGAGTTGCACAAAATATTTTCTATCATTTCAACTGGTTTATTAGTTTGGCTGCACTAACTATCCAGGTACATAAAGTTGTTGATTCATGCAAGAGTTCTCTGAGGTTTGCATAGCAACAATGTTACCCAAAGAAAGTTGGATAGGGTTAGTTACTATTGGAAATCTTCATATTGCTTAATTTGACTACTTTATTTAGGTAAGAGACTCCGATTGAAGAAACGTGACTATTTCCAGCTATGCTGAACCTTAAAAAACAAAAAATCCAAAACTGTTGTGATCATATGTTGAACTCAAGGTTTCAAGCATCATATAATTATTCTATATCTATTAATGAATTTTGATTATAACAAAGGAGTTCAAGTATTAAGGAGTCTCAAGTTGTGATCCACAAAATGGATTTAAGGACATAAACAAATCAAAGCATGAGCAAGCAAGGAACAAGCTTACAAGTGAAGCTCCTAGAGTATTTTTATACATCTCTTTCAAAATTCAAAAAAGGTTCAAGGCTAAAAAATAATCTTTTCTCATGAAACATCAATTTGCCTTTTTCACATGTGCATGATATGATTGAAAATTTAAAAAATAATTGATTGCCATTTTTCATATGTGCATGATATGTTTGAAAGTTTGAAAAATTATTCATACTCTTTTTGACATATGCAAAAAATAGAAGTTTTTGTTTGAAAATTTTGTAAAGTGATTTATACTCTTTTTAATATATGCAAAAGGTAGAAGTTTTTATTTGAAAATTTTGAAAGATGAATGATTCTCCTGTTGACATATGCAAAAAGGTAAAAGATTTTATTTGAAAATGTTGAAAAATGAATTATGTTGTCCTTCACAACTACAAAATGAGAAACTTTTGTTTGAAATTTTTGAAAAGTGAATAATGTTCATTTTTTATATTTGAATCTTTTTAAATTTGAAAATAAAGTCTCATATACCTTAACATTTGTTCATTTTGAGATATATAGTTTATATTGTATTATTTACACTTCACTCAATAAGGAGTTTATTATGATAATCTACTCAGTAATCATTATCAGCTCTGTTGAGGAAGAGGCAAGACTAATGACTTATAAAATGGAGGTTTAGCCTTTTAGTTTAAATGCACCATTTGAAAGCTTATCTAGTAACTTTTGACTTTAGTTAAATTCCTTTGTTGGCCTTTTTGCAAAAGGGAAAGAGGTGTAAAGTTAAAGTTTTGCTAGTGGCGAAACTTTGTGAGTTTGTTTGGGATGATGAGAAAATTTGTGTGATTGTAATAATTTTTCACATAATGAATTTTCTTCTTTGGGTCTGGTGGTTTTTTCTCATGTTTAGGAGTTTCCACGTAAATATCTTGTATTGTTATTATTTCTTTATTTTTCTTATTATTCATGCAAAAGGTAGATCCTAAGGGGGGTGAATTTGGGAGGTCCAAATTCCTAACAATTGGTATCAGAGCCACTAGGTTCTTTTTATGGGTTGGAGATTTGGTGTGGTAGTGTGGATACGTACAGTCTAAAGAGGTTCTATTTAGGAGATTGGAAATTTTAAGTGTGTCCATTGTGACTTTCAATCTTTCCTATGAACTTACTTAGTGAAGTACTATTCATTTCTACAGTAAATTTATCAAAGCAATATCAAGAAGTAGAACTTCAAATCAAGATTTGAGGTGGAGAAATTTGATGGGATAATCAATTTTGGCTTGTGGCAAGTACAAGTCAAGGATGTCTTGATTCAATCAGGATTACACGAGGCATTAAAGGGCAGACCAACACTTGAAGTCAGCACTGGTACTAATGTGACTGGTGAAAGGAGTAGATCTAAAATGAGTGATAAAGATTGAGAAGATCTGAATTTGAGAACAGCAAGTGCGATACGTCTGTGTCTAGCCAAAAATGTTTTTGCAAATGTGCATGGAATATCTACGGCAAAGGAGTTTTGGGAAAAACTTAAAGAGTTGTATCAGACGAAGGGCGTCTCAAATCGTGTGTACCTGAAGGAGCAGTTTCATACACTGCGGATGAGTGAATGTACAATTATTTTAGATCATTTAAGCGTTCTCAATGGTATTGTCGCTGAGCTAGAAGCTATTGTAGTTAAAATTGATAATGAGGATTAAGCCTTGAGACTCATCTGGTCTCTTCCACCTTCCTATGAGCACATGAAGCCTATTTTGATACATGGAATGAGCACCAGTCAAGGATGTCTTAATTCAATCAGGATTACACGAGGCATTGAAGGGCAGACCAACACTTGAAGTCAGCACTGGTACTAATGTGACTGGTGAAAGGAGCAGATCTAAAATGAGCGCTAAAGATTGGGAAGATCTGGATTTGAGAACAGCAAGTGCGATACGTCTGTGTCTGGCCAAAAATATTTTTGCAAATGTGCATGGAATATCTACGGCAAAGGAGTTTTGGGAAAAACTTAAAGAGTTGTATCAGACGAAGGGCGTCTCAAATCGTGTGTACCTGAAGGAGCAGTTTCATACACTGCGGATGAGTGAATGTACAATTATTTTAGATCATTTAAGCGTTCTCAATGGTATTGTCGCTGAGTTAGAAGCTATTGTAGTTAAAATTGATGATGAGGATTAAGCCTTGAGACTCATTTGGTCTCTTCCACCTTCCTATGAGCACATGAAGCATATTTTGATACATGGAATGAGAAAACAATTTTTTCAGAGGTTACCAGTAAAATCTTTTCTGAAGAGAGAAGACTAAGTAGTGGAAGTAATGTTCCACTTGAAAATTTAGTAATGGTAGAAGCTGGAAATGGGAAGATGAAGAACTCAATGTTGAAGAAAGTAGTCTGCTGAAAGCGTGGACAATCTAGGCACGTTAAGACAAATTGTCCAAAAGCTGGAGCAGGTTCGGCAAGTAGCTCCAAGTCAGTAAATGGAATACTAGAAATGATACTAACATTGTGTCTTTCTCCATAGAAAATTTTGATCTTTAAAAAGAGACATGTACGTCCTCATGACATGCCGTTAATTCCCAAAAGTTGTTATGATAGAGGATGTGTTAATGTTAGCAGGTCCACAAGTTTGCACACAGGCATTGGTTTGGCATTGATGCAGGGTGGAAATTAATATCAATGGTTGATGAACTTCCAGGAGAGCCAAACGTGAAAGTTACACCATAATTTTTCAGCAATGTTTTTTTCGATATAGGCCGAAGTGAAATACTTGGAATTGGTTTATTCTGAGTGAGTATGCTTTTATGGTGAAGCATGATAGCGGAAGCTATGAAGATCTTTATTGAGGTGGAGCTATGGTTGTGGGACCAGTCAAAGTCGCAAGGTGGAGATTATTGAGTGTTGCTCTTTGGAGTCCCACATCGGTAGTAAGTGAGGAAGAGACAAGACTCATAACTTATAAAAAGGAGGTTTAGCCTTTTAGTTTAAGTGCACCGGTTGAAAGCTTGTCTAGTAACTTTTAACTTTAGTTAAATTCCTCTGTTAACCTTTTTGTAAAAAGGGAAGAGGTGTAAAGTTAAAGTTTTGCTAGTGGGGAAGTTTTGTGGGTGTGTTTAGGGTGAGGAGAAAAATTGTGTAATTGTAATAATTTTTCACATAGTGAATTTTCTTCTCTGGGTCTGGTGGTTTTTTCTCCTGTTTAGGAGTTTCCATGTAAATATCTTATATTGTTATTATTTCTCTATTTTTCTTATTATTCATACAAAATGTAGATCCTAAGGTAGGTAAATTTGAGAGGTCTAAATTTCCAACAAGCTCTTGTATAAACAGTAAAAGGATGTGTATAACCCTTGTGAGTGTAGTAAGAGTTCTACACAGGGAATAACTGAATCAACACTCGTAAAATGATTACAAATGCAGAAAATGTTCTTCACGAATTCTTTGAAGCAATAGTCTCAAATGTGTAATAGGTTTCTATTTTTATCTGAATGGGGTTGAGTAGTAAATTTGAGAATTCTCAAACGCTAGATCTCGTTAAAATACTGAGTTTGCATCTCTCTATACTTTATTATTTATATTTACTGTTGCTTCGTATTATATTCATATTTTATATTGTATATTAGATTTATAATTATTAATTTTTTAAAACAAATCCAATTCACCATCCTCTTATATTAGTCATCTGGACATTAAGATCATATGTCCTGGAGAATGTCCCAGGAATAGCAAAGTATATTGGTTTTGCTTAAATTCCTTTTATATTTATAGGCAAAACGGATCATTCTCAGATATGAAGCTGAAATTAGTTAAATGCCTATTGGCTTGGATTGTTGGGCACTTACAGGCGGCTTTTGTTCCAAGAAGGTGAAGTGGAAATATCTGACATTCAGCCCCCTATCCTCCATCTAAAAGTAGACTATAAATATTAAGGCTTGGTTTGTATTTATAGATGAGATAAGATAGTTTTAAATAAAAAATAAAAATTAAATAAAATATTATTATTATTATTATTTTGAGATTTGAAAAAGTTGAATTGAAATTTAAAAAAATTAAATTGTTTATTATATTTTGTGTGGAAATTTAGAAAAATTATAATAATGAGATAGGATGAGATGAGACAACTTCCCAATCTAAGTATATATATACTTTGCTGTTGAAAGAAAATAATAATTATTCTTTTTCGCAATGGAAATTAGAATTTACCTTTTATGACTATGTTTGCTCAGGACATATCATGCATCAAAGATCTTATATGACAATATGAAGTTGCCAGCATCGAAGACCTTGCTTATGATCAGTTGAAAGTAGATGAGAATTCTTTATATTCATGTGTTGGGATTCCTGTGGCTCAGGCTGGTAACGAAATTACCAGTGAGGTTGAATCGCATGAAGGCTTTCCTGGAGTTATTCCCATGGGACGTGTTTTATCTACAATGTCCCAGCCTACCGCATGAGCTTCCTAGATCACACTTTCTTTCTGTTTTGCTGTCTTGTAGGGAATATATATTGACCATGGAAGGTCGTATGACTTTTAGTTTTCTGTAAAATTCATTTCTATATCTCCAATAACTAGCTTTAAGCTCCCGAATCCTATAGTTCTCTTTATATATATCATAACCATAACCCTATGAAGCAGTACACTTATGTTTCTGAGGAAGTGCTTGCCCATTTTGTAGGCCATCATCGATCAGGGTATCTTCCATTTATTCTGATCACTAAAACCTGACATCCCAATGGTCTTCTTTCCTTAGTGGCATCTTGTGACCTGAAGCAAAAGACAAGTTTATGATTATGATGAGCACTGGAGATTCCTTACAGAGTATGAGATGCTGTGAATAAGGTCTCAGTAACAAAATAATGTAATTATAGACAGCTGTGCTTAGTCTTTTTGCAGCATCTTGACGTGATGAAGGAACAGATCGACAAACCTTTGCAAGCTCAAATTACAGCAGTAATTAAATACCCTTTTGAGCTGGGTAATTAGAGGCAAACACATTTTTGGCATTTGTCAGATTTACTTCCCAGAAAAAAACATTCAGATGGGCATGGAGGGAACCTATGATAACCTAATTCATTGCCTTCAGACATCGGGCATTCAAACAGTCCAAAGTGATAACCTAATTCATCAAGTTCTATTCTAGTACTATAAATTTATTATTATCAGTTCAGAGCTATTTGATGTTGATCCAATATTAGTGATATTTTGTAGTTATCAGAAAAGGAATCAGTGTAGGCTTTTTGTGTTATTGTAATTGGCCTTCTCATTTTTGGCTAGATCAATAGCGGAGAAGACTCGAGACAACTCTCTCTCTCTCTCTCTCTCTCTCTCTCTCTAAATTTTTGTTTGACACCTTCAGGTACCATGATGTTTCCCCATAAATCTTTGATTTGTAAAAGTTTTTGGTTTTTTTATTGGATATTTATTTATGAATAATGCTAAGCAGACGTCTTAAATAGATAAATCTCATGAAATTCTTTAATTAAAAAAAATGGATTGGCAAGAAAAGATAGTGCAATTTTAATGGTAAGGTACAGTTAAATTTGTTTTTTAATAAAAAAACTGCGTAAGACTTGTACAAATCATTACTTTTTATTTTTTCTCCCAGTGTGCTATATTCACATCATTGTCTCAATTTTATATTGTATGAATAATTCAAAATATGAAATATTTTAATTATTGCGTTTTTTAAGAAAAATATGAATAACAAACAAAATTAGACATTTCAACCGCTTGAACTATTAGTGACAAAACAAATTGGGATTTCAAAATTTGGTAAAATATTAAGGCCCTGTTTAGTTGTTAGATTGCACTGAGATTAATTTAATTTTGTCTAATTTTAAACTGAATCTAACATCCAAACATATAACTTTCAAATCAATAAATTCATTTCAATTTAAAACTTCTTTACACGTGAAACCTATAACTTTTTTGAACTTCTCATAGATAGTACTAAACTCATCTTAACATTCAAACATATATAAATCTATTTTAGATGGGATCCACAGAACTCATGTCATCATTTTAACTCATTACTATTCTAAAGAATTGAACTCAGCTCAACATCTAAACGTATCCTCGATATATTTATGAAAAAAACTTTAAAATGAAGGGTAAAGGCTGATGTGATAAAATTATAATTATTTCAGTTAAAAATAATAATTGATATTTTATTTATTATATAGGATATAATTAAGTTTTTTGGGGAAAAAAACACAGAGAAAAGAGTCCAAATAATATAGAATTTTTGAATAATATAAAGTCTTGGTAAAAAAAAAAAAAAGTGTTATTAAACAAGGAATTCCAGTGTCTCCCACCGTTCTGTCTCAGCAGTAGAGTAGTGAGCAGGAGAGGGGAGGCGGTCGAAGTCGAACGCATCTCTCGAGTCTTCGCTTTCCTTTTCGGCAGCGCATAGGGTTTCTCTCTGCGTGCGCTCGTATGTATACGAGTTTTATTCTCCACTACATTTAAGCTGTTTTTGTTTTTGAATCTCTAGTGTTCTTGATTTTTATTTTGCACGTCTTCTCGAGAATTGCTTTTTCGTTCAAGCGTTCGATAAACACTTCCGCCTTTTATTTAATTTAACGCACTTTGGGTTTTTTTTTTCTTATTTATTTCCTCTGTAGATTATAGATTATTGTGCTACTTTCCTTCTCTGTGTGAATTTGTCTTACTCTGAGCGTACATCTTCTCATGTTTTCTGCTTTATTTGTGCATTGAGACCGACTTGTGTTCTTCTTCGTCTTCTATCCGAGTGATTAGGTTGTAGGTCTCAGTCTTAGTTAGGTGATGAATCATGAATGCGCTTTCACGGAGTAATTGCCAACCTTTATATCATATGAGGTTGTATTGTAGGCCTTTATTCTGTTTCTCATAATCAGGCGAGTCGGGGAATATGTACTCCAGGTCTTGGCTTCGTACCTTCAATGCCTGACCTACTCGTTACTTTAAAAATCTGTTTAATCTATCTATTTTCTGTCATCTATTCATCTCAATTCCAAAAGAAGGGTTCTGAGTGGAACCGATTGCGGCTAGTTTTCTTAAGTGGAGAGTTGGAATCCGTGTTTTTTCTGGTTTATTTCTTTGGACTTTCTCTATTATATACACATCGTTTGATTAGACTTCATCACTCACCTCTTCTCAGATCATGGAAAGTGGAGGCAATTCCCTTCCTTCTGGGCCAGACGGTGTGAAGAGAAAAGTTTCATATTTTTATGACCCAGAAGTTGGAAATTATTACTATGGACAGGGTCACCCAATGAAACCGCATAGGATTCGAATGACACATGCTCTCTTAGCCCACTACGGTTTGCTTCAGCATATGCAGGTCCTGAAACCCACTCCTGCCAAAGATAGGGATCTTTGCAAGTTCCATGCTGATGATTATGTTAGCTTTCTTAGGGCTATCACCCCAGAAACTCAGCAAGATCAGCTGAGGCAGCTGAAGAGGTTTAATGTTGGTGAAGACTGTCCTGTCTTTGATGGTCTTTACTCGTTCTGTCAAACTTATGCTGGGGGTTCAGTTGCTGGTGCTGTCAAACTGAACCAAGGAGGTTCTGATATTGCCATAAACTGGTCTGGTGGGCTGCATCATGCCAAGAAGTGTGAGGCTTCTGGATTTTGTTATGTAAACGATATCGTCTTGGCAATTCTGGAGCTTCTCAAAGTACATGAGGTTGGTCTACTTTCCTATTTAACGGAGTATTGTTTATTTTGGTGCATGAGAATGGGACCAAGTCTTTATTTTTTTCACTGGTGAGTTACTTTGGCATCTTGTGGGGGCTTGAATTCACAAACTCAATAAATTTTGTCTGAGCTGCTACTCATTGACATTAATTTGTTGAATATCTGGATGCGAAATCATAAAGAATCGGGGCAAAAACTCATGTCACTATTATCATTGTTTGTGTTTCTATCTACAGAACTGGAAGAAGGTTGCCTTCTATGTTATGTTTTGAGATTTGTAGCTTTTCTGTAGCACGCATAGAATATATATATATTTTTAATCTAAGTTGTGTTTGTTGTTGATCCATGTCATTGTTGTTATTCATGGTTGAAAGCACAATTGTTATTATAACTTTCGAAGAGTTGCAGAGCTCTTTTCCTGTAGGAGCTTTCTTGTCGTACTTTCTATTCCTTTTTGTTTTTCTATTTTGAGATGAGTGAGCAACTTTTTTTTCCCGGGTTGAATGTTATAACCTAGTCATCAAGCCTGAGTAAATTGATATAATATTGTGTGCTACACACTTAATATGCAACTAATGATGGTGCAGTGTTTTTCCATTGCTTTGCAAGAATTTTAAGTTGCTCTCCATCTACTTTGGCCTTCAGTACCACTTTTGTAAAAGAAAAAAATCAACAAATCATGTGCCTTTTCTAGGAATTTATCATCCATATTGCATTTGTTAACTATGATCCATTAACAAAAATGATAGCATTGCTAGTATCATCATTATCATGGTAATAATACTAATGACAATAGCAATAGTAATAATAATGATAATAATAATTAGGCCACTGAATGCTTGAGGTACCGTCCACTAGTGTGTGTTTACATGGTGTGGAGCGATCAGTTTTTTTTACCAAGTTAATCAATTCCCTAGGATGCCTTCACAATGATGTTTGAGTAGTTGTACCGCATAGTTTTCTTTCTTTCTTCTCTCTTCTAGGATGTCTTCCAAGTGTTAAAAAAAAAAAAACCAAAATTCTCAATTCTTATAGTTGCTTTTGGATATGGAGTCGTAGTGTGAAATCAGTTCTAGAACCTAATCAATCGTGAGGTTTCTTTTGCATAACCAGTCATTCCAATTACAAAATTTCTGTTTCAGCTATGTTTGAGATGAAGTAGTTCTTGAACTAATTGATTACTGACAAGTGGTTTCATTGAACAAGGTATAAAATGCTGCTTATATGTAAGCTTGTGTGACTTCCATTGATGGCTGAAACCAATCATTTTAATTGTCACGATCACCATTAGTTTTGCTGTCTTTATTTGGCAGCTTGGATTCTGCTCTAGGTTTTAGCTAGTTGAAAAGGCCTTTGCATATTTGTAATGCAAACAATGACTTATTTTTCTCTTAGCATGCAAAATATTATCTACTGATTTCTGCCAAGTAGTCTGGAATATAATTCCACATTCTCATATCAATGCAGCGTGTTTTATATGTGGACATTGATATCCACCATGGTGATGGTGTGGAGGAGGCTTTTTACACAACTGATAGGGTCATGACGGTTTCATTTCACAAATTTGGAGACTATTTCCCTGGTACGGGTGATATTCGTGATATTGGATATGGCAAAGGGAAATATTATTCTCTCAATGTACCCCTTGACGATGGCATTGATGATGAGAGCTACCAGTCCTTGTTTCGGCCAATAATAGGGAAAGTGATGGAAGTTTTTCGGCCTGGTGCTGTGGTTCTACAATGTGGTGCTGACTCTCTATCTGGTGACAGATTAGGGTGTTTCAATCTATCAATTAAGGGCCATGCGGACTGTGTCAGATTTATGAGATCTTTCAATGTTCCGCTCCTATTGCTGGGTGGAGGTGGTTATACAATACGAAATGTTGCTCGATGCTGGTGTTATGAGGTAATCTATGTTTTGATGCAATTATTAAATGTCCTTTAGATGAACCTTTATACCTGATTGATAGAAGCAGCTTAATTTTGGATGTTTAGTTTTGGTTGCTGCATGATAAACACATTTAACTGATACTTCGTAAAATGGTGCAGGATGACATATAATTTTGGAAACACTAGTCTAATTCTAATGTTATGAAATACGTGCAGTATGATTTACAAGTATCCTAACACTGAGGAGCGTATTGGAAAATATAATGAAAATTTGAATATTTGAATTTGTACAAATTTTTTTTTTATTTTCTGAGTGTTACATTAATCTTTCTTTTGGGGTTTGATTGTCCTTAAGCTTCATTCTTGAATAGGCAGTTCTGTTCCGTAAGGTGGTCTTGCTGCTGTTGCATTCCAGATCTCTCTGGGTGGAAGTTCAATATGTAGATTCTTGACATTTGAATGAACGAGAGGCAGAAATTTTATATTGATGTCTCCAACCCACATTAATAAGTCATGTGCTTGCTGTATTAGACTTTTTGCTTGTATTTTGTTTACCTCCTCTCCACTTATATATATACATATATATATCATATTATCTGTTGAGCAGACAGGTGTTGCACTTGGGATGGAACTTGATGATAAGATGCCGCAGCATGAATATTATGAGTACTTTGGCCCAGAATATAATCTTCATGTAGCTCCAAGTAACATGGAAAACAAAAACTCTCGTCACTTACTGGAAGAGATTAGGGTAAAACTTCTTGATTATCTATCAACGTTGCAACATGCCCCAAGTGTCCAGTTTCAAGAGCGACCACCTGATACAGAGCTTCCAGAGGTTTGTCTTTGCATCTCTTATAATCATTACATTGCTTTGAAGTCTTTCTTATTTTTTTTTCTTTTCCTTCATTGTACTGAGTTTTTATTTTGATAACTGTTGTGCCCTTGTTTTATTATTATTATTTTTTTTTTGGTTCGGAGGTAGATGGGGGAAGTAATTGGGCTGTTTGTACCCTAACAAGAATATGACGTGTAGTTGAAAATTTTCAAACTTCGAGTTCATGGCCACCCTGGTGTATGGTGGCTTCACTGCTGCATATGTAGAGTTTGCATGTAAGTTAATGGCCGGAAGTGTTTTGTATTCAGGTGGATGAAGATCAAAACGACGGAGATAAAAGATGGGATCCTGATTCTGACATGGAGTCTGATGACGACTGGTATTCAGTTTCTTCTTGTTCATCATCATCTTCTTCTCCTCCTCCTCCTCTGACTCTAGGCTGCTAACAACTGTCTTTCTCTGTCATACAGTAAGCCTTTGCCAAGTCAAGTGAAGAAAGAATACATCGAACCTGGACGCACTGACTCAGTATGTCCAGCTCTATCATCTTTTTGCGCTGTAATTACCAAATTTTTTTCGCACAATTCATTGTTACGTTGCATGCATGCTTCAATGTAATGTCTTTACTTTGGAAGTCCTTTGAGTCAACACCCCCTTTATGGCAATAATTAACTGTTTTTCACTTTCAGGCAACTAATATGATGGCAATAGATGAGCCACGCATCAAAGTGGAGCAGAATAACTCAAACAAACCATCCGATCAACACGTTGAGATGAACTCGTGACCAAGGATGTCCAGCATTCCTCACTGACGTGCAATATATGTTCACTTGTAGTTATAGTGGATTTACTCAAGGCATTGTTACACTGCTTCTATGATGTGGGTGTTTGAAAACTTATTTATGAATGAGCGTGAAATGGTCCATTGGAAGCACGAGCTATTAGTTCTTGCCATCTTTGTGCATATTTCAACGATTGTAAAGTTTGAGTAGCAGCAGTACATTATAGCAGTTTTGGGTGGTATTTAATGGATAGACCATGATATTGTTGATGATAGGTCTTCTATGGTACCGACATTATGTCGGAGCGCTTGCATTTTCTCCTCTTTGATCAATTATTCTTGTGGTTGTCATCTTCGCATATCATGTAACATGCTTTTGTGGTCTACCATCAACCCCTTTCGCCATGTGCACACTGAAACTAACAAAATCTTTATGTGCAGTCATTTTTGTGTACTCTTTGTATACTCCATTAATAAAATTGACTGCATTTTTTTTTTTAATATAAAATAATTACTTTGATTAATTACATCAATGTAATGTACAAAAAATACTAAAAAATGATTGTATGTAATTGAATTCTATTTACTGAACTTGCATTTCACAAACATGGCAGTTAGAAGTAGTTGGCTCTTTCTGGGCAGGTGGTATTGAGTAGCTGTGAAGAGAGAGAGAGAGAGAGAGGGGGGGCGGGTGGGTATGGTCAAGCCAACATCATTCATCACTTGCCCTTAAGGTTGTAATCGAGTCGAGCCGAGCCGGTTTTTGGCTTGTCGAGCTCGGCTCGACTCAAAATACTCGAGCTCGAGCCCGAGCCCGAACTCGAAATTTTTGTTAAATTTTTGTTCGAGCTCAACTCGATAAGTTAAAATCTCAACTCGAGCTCGAGCTCGTCCTACAAACGAGTTCGAGTCGAGCCGAGCTCGAGCTCGAATTATTTTTTTTTTAATTTTTGGAATAAGATTTAATAATTAATAAATTAAATAAATAAATAAATTAATATTGAATTTATACAACTAACAAGTAGAACCTCTATTAAATTATAAAATTTTAAAAAATTTATAAATAATTAATATCTAACTAATTAATATTTATCCAAAATAACAATATATTATATGCCTACATATATTATTAATACATACATTTAATATGATAACATATATCTATTTCATATACGGTTCTCACATACTAATATATGAAATTATTAAATTTTATCAATTAATTATTACACAAATTATAAAATATATCTATGAAGTATATTCACTATATAGACATAAGTAATTAGAATACATATTATATATTTAATTATAAAAGTGGTATGCTCATATTATTACATATATACATGCATAGATGTATGTATATATTTATCAATATATGAATGAGTTTTAATCGAGTCAAGCTAACGAGTCGACTCGAGCACAAACGAGCGAACCTAAACGAGCCTTAGCCGAGTCGAGTGGTTATCTGCTTTCACGAACGAGCTTTTTTTTTTTTTACGATTCGAGTTTAACCGAGCGAGTACCAAGCGAGCTATCGAACAGACTGGTTCATTTACAGCCCTACTTGCCCTCCAAAATAAACATAAATTTGGCACCAAAAAGGCACCATTCTTACGTCTTAACAGCAGCCCCCCACCGACCACTGCATGTAAATGGCAAAAGTTAGGGATCAGATAAAAAATGACGACAAATTGATAGCTCACGTGAATTTAGGTGGAGCAATTGAATCCAAGCATTGCATCATGATGTGGACATGACCATGATGTATAAAGACACTCGGGTAAGCAACCACCAGATATACACATTCAAGCTTCCCCATCTCCATCTGAATAAAAACAGACCAAGACCGAGGTAACATCCCCAGGAGATGGAACAGAAAATGCTTCAGAAAACATCAAAACCGATGTTGCAATAGTTGTTCCATAGTATAATGCAGTAGCATTCGCCCAATACATATAATTAGATGCATCACCTATGTACCTTAGCAGGAAATAGGAACGTAGATATACATTCATCAACCAGAAAGAGATCAATCACCTGGGAAGCAACTGACAAATCTAATTCACATGGGAAACAATAGTGTTTGACGAAAGAAACCTGCAAACTAATTCACATGGGAAACCAACTGACAACCTACTTTTGCACTAATTCTTAGCCACGCCATGCAAAATCTCCTCTGCCTTCTCTTAAGCTTCTTCCTCTCCTATAGTCAACTTCTGCATCAGAGCAAGACAAACCCAGATGGTACTTCCTATTGCTTTTGGATAACTCCATCTTTGAAAAAATGTCCTCTTCATCAGTCAGAGTATCATTACCAGGCGTGCTGGATCCAGAGACATTCCCAGATTTTCTCCACAATATGTTATCTGTCATATATGGAAGGAACATTATTGCCAATATGACAGGGAGACCGAGGAAGGGATCTTACGATAAGATGGGGCCAGTGAGCCAAAGACACCTAATGAGAAAAGTGATCTACACGCACAGATACAATTGAACAGTTACAGAACATAGATTGCTGGAGTTTCTAAGCAAGGTATTGTTAAAATATAATATAAATAATAAAATCTACCTCTTCCCATAAGCTTAACCTTTTGGGACAAGTGGTCATTTTAATCACCACTTATCCCAAAAGTTAAGCTCATGGAATGAAGTAGATTTTAGATTTACGTTATATCTTAATAGGTATAAGTTCCCAGCATGACAAAGACTGGGGGTTTGGTGGAGTATTAAAAAGTTTGTATCATTTGCAGAGAAGGTGCAAAAAACAAATGCTTAAAGTTCTTGCATGAAGCCTAACACATGATAAATGTTTTGTTTTTTTCGGAGTAGGGAGGAAGGGGGGACTCAGGCATGAGAAATAAATTCAGGTAAACATAATAACAGCATAAAACAGGTACTTGACATCTTAAAACAGGTATGCTCTACTTGACATCTAAGAAATCATAAGAGTGAAAGCTTAGGACAGATTATTATTATTATTATTATTATTATTTCTGATTAAATTTGGTTTTTCTATAAGTATTTTCTTTCCTTCCCATGATTTCTTGAAAAGCACTGGAGCAATAGTGTAAGTTTGAATTAAGCACAGAAACTTTACCTCCATGACCATTGCAGTAAGCAGGCACATCTCGGCATCCACCCTCATTAGCAATATTTGATCCTGATTTAAGGCCTTTCGGACTCAGCAAGTTTGTCTGCGTTTTCTGAGCCTTCAGTCCTTCAATTACTGATGCAGGTTCTATATCTTCTTCCATGGGTGGATTATTAGAGGTAAAAGGAGTCATGGTAAATGAGTCCTCCATTACGTCAGAAATCTCCACATACTGAGTGGTAGTGATAATTTCATCTGCACTGAACCCAAAGGATGCTCTGTATGCTTCTAATTCTTCCACATCTTGCTTGGGGCTTTTATTGTGCCTGTTCTGATGTCCATTTCCACTAGAGTAAACATCCGACTCCTTGGACACACTTAACCTCCCACCAGTATGAGGAAATGGTGGATTATGATCCAGATAGAATTGGGCAAAAGTAGCAGGGCAGAAGAAATTAGAATCTTGAGATGCCATGGAGACACCATTTGTTTCATGCCCAAATTGCCTGTTGGAACCATTCCTTGAATATTTTCCATTTTGGGGAGAAATTGAAGGATCCCATTGTGAGGCAAAGTCCCGCTCAGGAAAAGAAGATGATAAACATTCACCAGAGGTCCTTGAAATTGGTGACCTGAGACTACTAGCTGGACTTCCTGGATAGAGCGAATATGTTGCTTGAAGATCATTCGCAGCAATGTATTTAGTTTTTTCAGTGCCTTTCAGATCCATGTGGATCTGAGCATAAGGCACATCTGGAGATGAGGGAGTAGTAAGGTGAGCCTCTGGAGGAGGAGTGAGGGGAGCAGTAGATGGCTCAGTTGTAAAGGTTGAAAAAACAGGAGGAGAAACAAGCTGAGTTTCATGAGCATATGGCCCAGTGGCAAACATTGTGGATGAAGGACCTCCAGGTGAGTTGGCAGATAATGACAAGAAACAGCTTGGAGATTGAGCCGTTGAAGGGAGTGCGGAATTTGTAAAGGATGCGGGTGATGAAGGCGGAGCAAGAAGAGACGGAGCTAGTGCAGTAGCTTGATTGGTCAACCCAACTACTTGAGGGCCATTTGTCTGGGTAGCTGCTGCATTCCCCTCAGGAATCCGAGATGCAGGTACAATGCGCTTTCCACCTTTCTGCATGCCAAAACAAGATAATGCACCCAAACATCCTCCCCATCTCTTTCGCTGTCAACAGACAGAAGAATCGTGTCAAAATCATGTAAACATTTGTATTGGAAAAGCCTTTGGTCTTGATGTGAGCTTCTGCCTGAATTTAGCTTGCACAAGATATTAATACTTTTTTCCATCTAAATAAATGGTTCCTATTTGGCTAAAAAATCAGCCAGCATAACTACATGCATTCGTTTTGTTCATCAGGCCATCCTCACAGAAAAAGCTTGGCTTCAATCAATCATGTGTTTGTATTGCGTGCATGAGTGTGTATCAACCTATGTAAGGAATATTTCGAAAACTATTGATTTGAAATGGAGGAATCATTTTCACCAACTTCATCCCAGTCATCAAGCCGAAATGGAAACTGATGCCACAATCAGCAGTTTAAAAAACAAAACCCAATCAAACGAAGAAGAAAAGAACTTGTAAAACAATATCATAGCTATCGATGGGCAATAATTTTCATGCTAAAATTGTAATGGAAAAAAGAGAAAATACGCTTTGTAATAGTTAATAATTGACTTAAAATATGCTCGCACTGAAGAGCTGGGATCATGGTTTTCACAATTCAGCCAGCTTTATTCATCCTTTCGAAGATGAAACGTTCTGAGTATAATTTGGAGATCGAACTGAGGGAAAGAAACTAATTAACTTCTGTAAAAATACAAAAACGAAATCAAAGTTACCCAGGATGACCTGATCTTGACTCTTTTAAGAGTACAACCGTGGGTAAAAACCAATAAGAGTTTTCGTCAGATCTGATAGCCAGTCTGAGAAACCTAAGCATTCATTCGTATGATAAACTAAAATGAGCAAAGGTAAAGCCTTTCAAAGGGTAATCCAGGTCCTGAAAGTCTTTGCGTAACTGATACATTTGGTCTTCAGCTAATACTAGCAAATTGAAAGTATTACATAAGCAATTAGTGGAGTTAGAGGTTTTTTTCCTTTCTAATTACTCAAATGGCTACCACCCCAGATCTGAGCAAGAACTTGCGAATGCATAAACGAAATCGAAAATGTGTGGAATTGTGCTCAGAACGACCCAGATCTGATACCAAATCAAACTCCCGGAGGGTCCAATACTAACAAAAATAAAAGAACGAACAAAAACCCAAGACCAAAAGGAAATCGAGAGAGAGACATTACCCGTTCCTGCTGAGGGAATCTATTCTGCTCCGAACCCATATATTATATATAGAGAGCGCAGTGAGAAAGTATCTTCTTCTTCTTCTTCTTCTTCTTCTTTCTCTTCTTCTTCTTCTTCTTCGGTTAACAGTTAATAATGGGTCTCATATGCTACTGTTGTCAGTTAGGGTCCAGCAACTTACACCTAGAAACCATCCTCACATTCCTTAAGCAGAAGCTGACACCATTTTAGATTTTGCTCTCAAGAGCGAGAGAGAGAGAGAGAGAGAGGGGAGGGGAAAAGAAAAGAAAAGAAAAGAAAAGAGGGAGAGAAAGGTGGATCAAATATATATTTATATAAGTGATATGATAGTACTAGTAATAAAAAAAGGAAAACGATGTTAAATAAATTACTTAATTACTCCCAAGTAGTCCTAATTACAGGACAAGGAAAGACAAAAGCGAAAAGGATTCAAGTGATAGAGATGGGAGAGATAAGAAAAGAAAGTGACCCCAGCGTGTTAGGGGTTACTGTTAAGAGAGACAGAGAGACAACCCCATACACACTGTCACACACACACACACACAATACAATCTGAAATCTCAATGCTCTCTACAAGCAGTTCTTCCTATTTTTTACCCCCAAAATCGTGAGATTTATTCATCTGAAATAATGCAGAAACATGGCGATATGCATTTAAGGGGTCTGGAAAAACTGGAAATGGAGAAATTTGATTACTTTATTTATAAGCAAGAAAGGGAGAGAGGGGGTTAGAGAAAATGGGAAAAGAAACACCATTGCATTGCATTACATTAAAGTTAGAGCTTTTAGGGAGGTGGTGGTGGAGGTGGTGGCCTGCTCGTGGGACCGGCTGGATAGCTGAAAGATGAAACATGAAAGATGATGATATGCTCCTTTATTATATGTTCTTCCTGCTGCTATTCACTCATACGTACTGCTAAAAATAAATAAAAGGATTACCTTGCCCAACTCAAAGACCCCATCCTCCTAAATCCAAATCTTCAAGCTGTTTGTACTTTTTAGGGTATCACATCTAAGATTTATGGATCAGCATATTATCTTTAGATTTGACATTTTTAACTCATTAATACATTATAGATCATGACAACATTCTTGGATGATACAAATAAGTTGAACTTGAATCTCCATAAACATCCTTAAAATATGAAATTACAAGTTATAAATACATAATATAATTCAATAAGAATGATTTGAAATTGTGATTTTGACAAATAATTGGACATGTTTACGTTATCATTCTTCCTACATTCATATTAACAAATTATTCTCAGTTTAAACAGCTTGTATTTGTTCTTATCAAGCTGTTGCATGGTGGCAATAAGTATTCTTTTCTTTTCTTCTTCTTCTTTTTTTTTTAATTTTTTTTCCCTTTTACCCTTTTCTTTATCTTCCCCCGTTTTATTTCGGTCAGACCTCGTGCATGAAGATTGGGCTGCTTTTGATCATACAAATAAAGACGTGTCCGGAAAGAAGAAAAGAAAAACAATGTTTACGCTGGGATCCCTCATCTTTCCTCTTAATTTCATCTAGCCCTGGAATCCCTTTCTTTGGGTGACTTGTGTCCATCCAACCTTCTATTAATTAATTTCATCAAGTTCGAAATAAAATGAAATGTACATAAAGAGGATTGGGTATTTTGAGTTTGCAAAATGCCTAAAGATTCAAACACAATTTCATGATACAAATGATCGATTCATTTGCAAAAATTGGAGTGAAAGAAGTGCAAAACATCTTGATAACATCATAACACAACATTAATCCATGATTTCAGTTTTTAAAAGTCTATTTATAGTCGAATGATGTCTCTTTGCTCTAACCATGCCTCTTTTATCATATCTTGGAATTAGTTGCAAGACAACACAAGTCGAGCACTACAACCTTAAGCCGTGAACTCTCTCTCCCTCTCGTGATATTACACCCACATAAAGACAGCATGCAAGACACAGATAATTCACTGCCTTTGCCACATGAAAGAAAACACTAACTCGCTCTTCACGAAGCTTCAAAGCCTCGGTCTCTTCCCCCCCATCCCTGCTTGATACGTGTTAAATACAAGAGCACTTCCATCTTTAACCAATAATAGGGGTGTTAGACCCAGCCTGCAGAAGTTGGATACATCTATTGGAATTAAACCCAACATAATTTTATATAAGAAACTTCAAAGTAAAGCTCGCCACTCGATATTGCTCAGGATGACAGCCATTTAGATCTCTAGCAACCCACGTGTATGTGTACGAGAGAGAGAGAGGATAGAGAGGAGGGGGG
>QGSO01000179.1:1505411-1601710 GCA_011037825.1 Carya cathayensis
GCTTACCGGTAGCTGATATGTAGAATTAACTGCATCAAGGTTTAACGTCAGCTGATTTGAGTTATAACTGCTGTTGGCAGGTAATTGGAAAACTGACTGCAACTCCGAATAAACAGTAGGGCCAGAGGTAATACAATTCGTTGGAGTGGTTGTGCTTGGGATGCCCATGCTCAGATACGCAAAACCAGTGGCGATATGGTCAGGAAACTGCTTGAAATACTTCAACGGTACAGGATTTATCAATGTCCCATTTACCACAGGATACACATGAAGCTCGTCAGGCAAGAAACCAGTTGATAAACCCTCATATAACTGTTCCTTAATATAAGGACCACACATTTGCCCTTGTTCATTAACATACATCCAACCACTCACAAAAGCAGGTGTACCATACGCAGAGTAACTCTTCTCCTGGTATGAAGTACCCCCACTATTACATGACTGCGGAATCTCGCCACCATTGCCATTAGATTGGCCGCTCATCTCCGTTGCAGAACATGAAGTAAATTTTTCATCGAAATTGCAGCAAGATGAAGAAACGTGGTTGAGGTCCACACACCTGAAGAAGCTTCGTTAATATGATAACAACAATTGAATCGAATACAAAAGAAGCATGACAAGTAGGAATACGAAATCATCACGTAATTCATATAATACCCATGAGAAGAGCATCCTTCAGCAGCAGGCTGCATGGACGAGGCAGTATCAACATGATTTCCTAAACATGTATGTGCATCTTGATCTTGGTATTCGAAATCCGAAACCTTCTGCCGTTTTCTGAAGACAAAATTAGGGTCGAGTTCATGAAGAAGGGCTTTTGAGGAAACCATGTTCTCAGGAAATAACCTGCACCGAGAGGAAGTGAGGACAGGAGACCCTAAACAAGCCAATCCCGATTCTAATCTACCACGAAACCCTAACTACCGGCTTTAAATTTAAGAAATTTGAGAGAGATTAAAGAGTTTATCCGATCTCTTAGATCTACTAATCTTCAGAGGAAAACGAGAACGAGGACTAGGGTTAAGAATAGTTATTACAGATCAGGATGCTACGACAGAGGTTTGCTTCTTCTCTATTGCTTGAGCTTGGAGAGAGAGAACAAACCCTTCACGCTATAATAGATTTGCCAATTGCCAGCTGCTACATTCCTTCTCCTAATAATATCAAGATTCCAGTTAAGACGATTTCTCCGTTCGGGTTTGGGCCTAGCGTCCTACTTAATTTATACGGGCCTTGGAAACATTAAACCCACAAAATAGAATATAAAATATCGTAAATTCGTGCCCAATCCATCTTATCTAAAAAGCCGCTGAGTCAAGTCGACGAACTCAAATAGTAGTAAATACTATTGAGATTCCAGTTAAAAGGATTTCTTTACATGGGTTTGACCCAATATCCTACTTAGGTTCGTACGGACCTTGGAAAAATGAAGCTCTAAAAAAGAGTTGTGCCTAATCATCTCGAAAAAGTCCATACGCAACCGCAAGATATCCCGTCGCGGCCTAGGACGTACGTGGCATAAAAATAAACGCTGTTTGCTTTCGTTCAAAATCCCTCCCTATTCTCTCATCTCTCTCCTTCAATTTTTTGCTTGTTGCTTCATCGCAACACACCAATGTCGTTGCCCAACCTCACGTCAACCACCGGGGGCTTGCCAACTTTCCAGCAGCCTCCACGTTTTCCTTTCTCAACCACAGGCGAAGCCAACGCCACCATCACGCACAGAAACTAACGTCATAGACCACCACCTGAAATCAACCATCCACCATTGAACTTCATGCCAACTGCTCCTCCACGGCAAACTATTTTTACTAGTAAAAAGCAAAGCAACTTTTACGTTAAGTAACTTCTCGGCAAGCTGCCCATTCTCCTCTTGTCGTACCCACTTATAGTAAGAAGTTACTTAAGAGTAGATAGAAAACATTGCCCCTGACCCACTTTTTTTTCTTTTTTTTTTGTTTTAAATACATATATGTATGTATGTATATATGCTTGACACTCAACACTTCCTGTAATGGCGGAGGCTTTCCACCTTCCTTTTTAGTGTTACCCATTACTCTGACCTTTTAGCTTCTCCCTCTTTCTCTCTATTTGGCAGCTGGCTGCCTCCATTTATATTTTATACCCCCATTCCAAGCTCCGTTCATGTTTCCTCTTCAAGTTTTATAATGTTTAGCTATTAATTAATAACTCTTAAAACAAAAACAAAAATAGGGAGAAAACTCGAATATCAAGGAATTCCATGTGTTCTTCGCATTGTAACAATAACATTTCACTTTCAGAATCTAGGAGTTTTTAGCTGATAATCACCATCTGGTGTGCTTCTTCTTAATTTTTTTGTGGGTTTATAACCAAAAAAGGAAAATAATGAGAAAGGGTTTCTGCAAAGTTCATCTCTTCCAAGAGATATATCATTTCACTCTTCAAAAAAGTTTCTTTTCCCTCATCCCACAGTTTGTTTCTTTTTTAAGTCTTTTTTTTAATTTTATAATAATATTATCGCCTAACTGGCAACTGCCACATCAGCCACGAGGCCACGGCGGAGACATGGGACGGTTGTTGTGATATCCGCTCCTACTTTCTTCTTTTTTACGTATGAGCCTCGATCTACGTGTCGGACTTCGGTCAACATGCCGAGCCTCATTCCACGTATCGAGTTTCGGTCTACGTGTCGAGTTTCGATCTACGTGCTAAGCCTTATCCTTAGTGTTGTACCCTGATGGCGTGTTCCGAAAGTTATCCACCGGGTTTCAAAGTAAAATAGATATTCTAAAGCTTATGGATATTTTAAATATCATGGAAATATATATAGGAGATATTTTCAATATTATTAGATAAGCTTGTTTTTAAAGTAGCACAATTATAATATTTTAATGAGTTCTGAAAATATTATAATTGTGGATAATTACTTAGGTTAAATATTTTAGTTGTTTTAAAATATTAAGAGGTTTAACTTTACGTTGAAAACTCTTATTTAAATTTAAATGATTTTATCCTATTTGAGTAATTAACGATACTTTATCATCTTAAATAATAATAAAGAAATATTATTTTATAAACTTTAGTTTATAAAATAATATTCTACCTTAATTCCTCTTAGTGTTTTATTTTAAATAAAACACTTATGCGTTTTATTTTAAATAAAACACTTATGCGTTTTCAAATCAGTGTTTGAACTCATCGTTGGATCGTTTGAAGATCCTGAAGCGTATAACTAAGCTTAAATACCCAGGCCCTCTCTTTTCCTCCTCACTTTTTCTCTTTTTCCTTTTCTTCTTCTCTCTCCTTTCTTTCTTCTCCATGCCCGACATACACGTGATGTTTGCCCCTTACCGTTCGGTTCAAGCCTTCCAGTCGGCGCCACCTCCAGCCGTCGGGCCCCACCTCCCACACCAGCATGATCCTCCCCCACTAGCAAGCACTATTCCACCGGTGGTGAGTTACACCGGCCACTTCTTCTCTCTCTTTCTCCCTCCAACTGAATGAGCCTTAGAGGTTGTTTCTCCTCCTTGGGCCACCATACACGGCTGAAACATCCACCAAACACCACCAATGGAACCACCACATCATGGACTTCCTCCGCATGTCCTTCTTTCTCCCTAACTTTCTCTCTTTCTCCGATGGGTTTCCACACCCTTTGTTACGGTTACACCGCCGTGCACCACCGTACACGGCTACCTACGGTGTTTCACCACCACCACCTTGTTCCTCTCATCACCATGAACTTCTCCAACAAATTTCATGGCCAACGGAGCTATGTGTAGCCTCACTCTCCCTCACTCTCCAAGGCTCGAAATACACTTCTAATGGCCGATCCGCCGCCGTGAGCCACCGTATGGCCACCACCTCGCCACCACAGCTCCACCACATCTTCATCTACCTTTCCCTAACTTGCCATGAAGTTCTATGGCCTTCCTCCACCTCAAGCAAACACCTACCATTTCGGATTCACTGTTCACGACGTGATGCCGCCATGCTCCAGCCACCTTTGAGCACCACGAGGCCACCGTGAGCCTTCCAAGACCACGCCTAGCTATTCTCAAATCCAAACTGCCACTTTATGTGGTGGACAGTCACCGTGCGCGGTGTTACTGCCACGTACGCTCCTCTGACGCATGATTGTGACGAATAGCAAGCGATGCACGGGTTATCCTATCGATGGTATAACCCTCTATCTCTAGTTATTTACATTTAAAGTAGTTGATTGGCTAGACTGTAGACTATGTAGTTAGTATTTGTGGAGTTCGCTGCGTAGTTGTGAAGTGAAATGTAATTGTGAAGTGTTGGACTTGATTGTGCAGTATTGTGGACTGTGCGGTGAAGTATGGGCGTGAGATGGATGCCGTAGTTGTGATACGGCGTGTAGTTTGAAGAGAGTACGCAGGAAGCGTACTTTGTGTAATGCAGCAACGCGCCGTGTGACGTGCGCTGTAAAGATATGTGGCATAGAAGTAAGGGAGTGCGCGTGGACTGTACTCCGTGTTGTATGGCGATGCACCGTGTAATGTGCATTGTGATAATGAGTGTTGTAGCGAAAGGAGTACGCATGGCGCATACTCCGTGTTACGTAGCGATGCACCGTGAAGCGTGTATCGTAGCGATGTGTGTTGTAGTATGGATAGACGAGAGTTCACGTGAGTGTACTCTGTACTAGGTCGTGATACACAGGATAGCGTGTCACGAAGGGTTAGATGGCGTAACAGAGAAGTGTGAAGTGTATGGTGTAACATCGGGAAACTGTGTAACAGTGTCCCGAAACAATGGTGATGTGGCTGTAATCCAAGGTAACGGGTGTTGCCTTGAGGCTAACTTGTGGCTGAAGGTATGTGTGAAGCGGTGAAAATGTATCAGAAAGTGCAACGGAAGCATGATGGGCATCGTGCTGTTATTCAAGAATTTGTCTCAAACTGCATAATGTGACAGAGGTGCATTTCTGGATGCAGTCCTCTTGTTAAGTGGCGGGAACTGTGTAACAGTATCCTGAAGCATTGGTGATATGACCTGTAGTCTGGGGTGACGAGTGTCACCTTGTGGTTGACTATGGCTAAGAGTATATGGAAGTGGTGGAAAAGTATCAAAGAGTGCAGTGAAAGCATGATGGGAATCGTGCTGTAACTCGGGAAATGGTCTCGAGTTGCGTGACGTGACAGAGGCGCATTTGTGGATGCAGTCCTCTTGTTAAATGGCAGGAACTGTGTGACAGTGTCCCGAAGTAGTGGTGATATGACTTGTAGTCCGGGGTGACGGGTGTCACCTTGTGGTTGACTATGACTAAGAGTATATGGAAGTGGTGGAAAAGTATCAGAGCGTGCAGCGGAAGCATGATGGGTATCATGACGTGACTCGAGATTAGTCTTGAGCTGCATGACGTGACAGAGGTGCATTTGTAGATGCAATCATCTCCTATCAAGTGTTGGGATGAACTTGTACAGGGTCGGGAAGTAGGAAGAATCCTATCAATCGGGTTTAAGCAAGTTGGTATTAGAGTATGGAGCTTGTTTGTACAAGCGGGCGTTCATTGGAACTATAAGTTGCTCTTAGGTGATAAAAGGGGATGAGATGCAGGTGTCTCCGACGAGACACGTGTGCCGGATAGGTTTACCATATATAATGGGTAATCTGTCCTGATCATGGTTACATGGTGTTTTAGCCCCAGAGTTGGCCTGAATTCATGTAGCCTGACTGAATGGGAATGAAGATGCAGTATGGGCTAGGATACGTGAAGGTAGTAATGGGTAAATTGTCTAAGGTTGGGACGCATGACTCTATCGGTCAGAATCATGCGTCAGATTGTGGAAATAGAAAAACGAGACGGAGGTCTTAGTGTCTTAACCCTAAGGTGAATCACAAAGGTTCACTTTAAGGAATAAGACCCCGAAGGTTTTAGCATAGTATACGGTACGTGAGAGCCCAGGGATGGACAGAGAGTGTTCCAAGTGAGGCATAATTCTATTTTTTAGAATAGTTACTTATGCATTAGATAGATGATGACGTAAGGTTATGTGTATGTATATAGGTTGTCATCTGACACGCACATGAATGGACTGCATGGATTGAGTATGGCATGAAGTCCAGGTAAGTATTACGTTCATACTCTTATAGAGTTTTCTTATATAAACGAAGAAGAAGAAGAAGAAAGCTTTTTCTCTAAAAGGAAAACGAAAATGAAACGTAAGTTTTCAAGTATAAGTACGTAACAGCCTTCCTTGGCAGTCCCTTTTTACGCACCCAAAGTATGTACGTGTATGCATGTGAATGAATGCTATATGTAGTACGTATTGTATGTATGTTCATGAAAAGGAAACGAAATGAAGCTTTAAAAGACGTAAGAACTGTTAAAAAATGCAAGGACTGAAACTGTAATGAAAAGAAAGAAAAGAAAACAAGATTTTTTCCTATAATAACTCTCTTTCCTAAAATGATTATTTTCAGACTCTTTTTAAACATCTCTTCTTCAAAGAAAATAAAGAAAACCATTTTCTCTTGAAGAAACTTCTTTTAAAAGGACTTTTACAAAATAAAAGAGATAAAACCATTTTCTTAATTAAAACTTTATGAACCGTAAGAACTGAAGAAATGTAAGAACTGTAAGAAACATAAGAACTGTAAGGACTGAAATGAAAGAATGGACTGTAAAGGAAAGGAAAGGACTGTAAAGAAATGAATGGACTGGACTGAATGGATGATGTATGAAAATACGTAACGGCCACATGGACTGAAATGGAATGGTACCAATGAATGGACTGAAAAGGGGCAGATTGCAATGCTGGATAAGTAGTATTAGTAGTGCACCCAGTGCTGCATCCTGACGGAATGGATTCCCAACCCGTGGCCACAGGCGGAATCAAGTCCAAAAGACCGTTAACCCCAGCACACGGGGCGTAACAGTGTGCAATGGCCAATGAAAGTGAAAAGAAAGAACGGATGCATGTTAAGAAAGGAATGCATGTATGTACGAATGAACGAAATGCATGAACGTACGTAAGTAAAAAAAGATGAACGCATGAATGTATGTATGCATGAATGTATGTAAAAGAACGAATGCATGAAAAGACTCATTAAGAAATGAAGGCAGCGATGCGTGGTGAAGCATGTTTATAAAAAAAAAAACCCTACCTCGCAACGTTTTAAAATGAAAAGAAAGACGTATGCATGCTAAGTACGATATGCATGTATGGAATGATGAATGCATGACTGAAAAGCTAAGTTATTATATTTTGATTGTATAAAGTAATGCTTACGAGTTATCGATCCATTTTAGTTTTTATATGTGCCCTCTCAGACACAATATGAACATGACAGGTCAGGACGGGCACAACCCAAGGGGGAAGAGCACGAAGGCCTAGGCAATATGTTTTTATATGAAAACTTAAATTATGAAATTTAATGTTTTCCACTATAATCTTTTAATTAAGAAAACGAATTTTATTTATAGCATGAAATCTTTTGTATCCTGACATGAATGGAAAAGAATTTTAAAATGAATAGTAATTCCCGTCGATTTTTATCAAAATCGAATATGAAAATGATCTACCATAAGGACGGGTGTTACAGTTGTCCCTAGCAGCTCCCAATTATCTCACACAGAATCATCTCCCACAAGAGGATGATGATATTGTCTGGTTATTATTTCTTCATCCTAACCAAGAGGGAAGAAAAAACTATAAGCATTCGGCATTCTTCTTATGACTCATTTGGAAAGTAAGATGAGATGAGAATTGATGCGCATTCTACTACAAAAGTCAAGAAAAAGGTATATGATCACTATCTCCCCATTGTTAACATCTTTTTTGAGTAATAATCCGTTATGTATCTTCATCCCCCCACTTTGGAAAAGTTATAACTTTCATGTGCCACCTTGCTTGCTTGGAGCCAGCTGTGATTTGAGGTATGAGAAGAGGCTTGGTTTGGACCACCGTTATGGGTTCATAATTCTGTTGGAATCATTTGGGTTTTATGTTGTGACATAATGAATTAAGCTTAGTCTAACCCAACTAACTAAATGTGTTGGTTGGATTTGAGTCATTAGTCGTGATTAGATCATTGAGATTTGTATTGGGTCAACCATTTTTTTATCACCCTTCATAATGGTGGACAAATTTTCTAATAAATTTACTTTAATCCAAACCAGACATTAGTGGACATATTTAATGGATGTCATTACTCGCCTTCATTGATAAGGACCTTATGGGAAGAGGCTTGGTTTGGACCACCGTTATGGGTTCATAATTCTGTTGGAATCATTTGGGTTTTATGTTGTGACATAATGAATTAAGCTTAGTCTAACCCAACTAACTAAATGTGTTGGTTGGATTTGAGTCATTAGTCGTGATTAGATCATTTTGATTTGTATTGGGTCAACCATTTTTTTATCACCCTCCATAATGGTGGACAAATTTTCTAATAAATTTACTTTAATCACATTATTATCATATGGTAGTTCTTAGTTGAATATATATAAGAATACTCAAAACAAAAGAACTATTTATCAGTAATTTTTCCAAAATAAAACAGAACATATATTAGTTCGTAAGGTCCTTATCAATGAAGGCGAGTAATGACATCCATTAAATATGTCCACTAATGTCTGATCCATTGCTTTCTCTTCTCCCTCAAACCTTCATTCTTCCTTCTCTCATCTTGTCACCACAAAACTCTTTGCACATAACTATCTGCTATGGAAGGTTCAAATCAGTATCTACCTAAGGGGTCAAGACCTTTTCTCTTTAGTTGATGGCTCTTCCCCCCCTCCATCCGAATTTCTTCCAGATTCCACCTCCACTACTCCCAAACCCAATCCTGAATTCCAAAAATGGCGTTGAACTTACCAACTTGTCCTAAGTATACTATTCTCTTCCATATTTGAATCTATTCTCGATCATGTCTTCTCTTCCACCTTAGCCCATCAACTATGGTCCTCAATTTCCTCTATGTTTTCCTCACACTCATAGGCCAAAGAATTCCAAGTCAAGATTCAACTCACCAACCTCACACAAGGTGACCAAAACATCTCTGATTATTTTGGCAACGTCAAACTCCTCGCTGATTCTCTTGCCACCACTGGCTCTCTTGTCTCAGACAAAGACTTAATTACTTACATACTCAATGGGCTAGGTCCCTTGTATGAATCCTTTGTCACTTCCATTACTACCAGATCCGACCCACTCTCTTTTTATGAGCTTTACCAACTCCTTTTTATTCACGAAACTAGACTTGCTCATAATACCAAATCTTCCCCAACCCCCTTTGAGCCATCTACTAATTTCACTTCCTCGACTGGTGACCAACGTGGTCGTGGTTACCCACAAGGAGGAAGACACTGGCGTGGCCGTGGTTGTTACCCCTACAATGGCCGTGGTGGTCGACCACCATCTGCTTCAAACTCATCATAGCAGTACAATGAGCAATGCCCAATATGTCAAGTATGCAACAAGGCAGGTCATGTTGCATTGCAATAATGCCCTCCTATCAATATAAAGCCCCGAGGACCTTCTTTGAAAATTACTCGGCTCAAGCTCCATCACTTGATTCAGTTTGGTATCTTGATTCTGCGACAACTCACCATCTCACTAATGATTTCTCTAATTGAATGTGTCTTCTGAAGCATATACAGGTGGTGAGACAATTAGAGTGGGCAACGGGATTGGTCTTCCCATTCAGTCCTTCGGTGACTCTTCTATTACTCTTAACTCTTTTTCTTTTCTCCCTCGAAATCTACTACATGTTCCCTTCGCTGCGTCCTCTTCATCTTCTCCCTCAGCTCACATTGGTGAAAGAACCACCATCGATCAATGGCACTAGTGGCTTGGGCATCCCTCACTTTCCTAATCTCCCGTGTACTGCACACCAAGTGTTTGCCCTTTCCCCCACCGAGTCAAAATTTAAGCATTCTTAATGTCCTTTAGCTAAGTCACACCAAATCCCTTTTCCTTCAAAATAGACCCACTATACACGGCCCCACTGTACACGGCCTTTACAATTGTTATGTGCAGACTTATGGGGTCCAGCCCATCATATTTCAATAAATGGTTACAAATACTACATTTCCTTCATAGGTGCTTACACTCGTTTCACTTGGTTATTTCCCATTAAATTAAAATCTGATGCCACTGAAATATTTTCATCATTTTTATCCTTTATTGAACGCCTTTTTAATACCAAGTTACTTACTCTTCAAATGGACGGTGGTGGTGAGTTTAAACCCATCAGCACTATATGCAAACAACTTGGTATTTTCTATAATTTATTATGCCCTCACACTCACCAACAAAACGGGTTAATTGAATGAAAATATTGTCATAAAGTCAAAACAGGCTTCGCACTCTTGGCCTACTCTTCCCTTCCTTTCTCATATTGGGTCAAAGCCTTTGAAACGGTCGTTTTCCTTATTAATCTTTTACCCACATTGATTCTTGGCAACAAATCATCATATGATTTAGTCTATCAAAAAGAACTTGATTACAACTTTCTCAAAGTCTTTGGGTGTGAGTGCTACAATTTACGCCCTTACAATTCTCATAAACTTCAATTCCGGCCCACAACTTGCCTTTTCATTGGATACAGCCTGGCCCACAAAGGATACAAATACTTAGATATTCAAACCAATTGGTTGTATATTTCTAGAGATGTCCAATTTAATGAGCATTCATTTCCCATGTCCAAGCCTCGGCCTAAACCCACCAATATTCCATCCAACTCAGAATTTGCCTTTTTACCCATCCTACCCTCAATTATGGGCCCTACACCGCACTCATCTCAGTCACCTACTTCACTCATTGGCCTAGGCCCACCATCGCCAAACTCAACTACACCCTCTTCTCATATTCCCTCTCATTCTTCCTCAGAGCCCTGTTGAACATTTATTCTAGAATCCTCCCGAACATCTTCTCCAACTCCATTACGAAACCATTCTCTACAATCTCTCACCAATTCTTCTCCACAACTCGTTCCTCCCCGTTCCCCTATTATTACTCGTTCATTCACAAACTCATCTTGTCCCTGAAGGTTCACTAATGGTACTGTGTTGTACCCTACTCAACATTATCTTACTGTCTCTACAGGTAGGGGTGGCAATATGTTACACGACCTGTTAACCCAACACGAACATAACACGATAATAGCGGGTTAAGGTTTAGTCTTAATGGGTTCAGGTCAAAATAGGTTGACCTGTTAAGACATGATTGCTTAACGGGTTGATAACGGGTCAACCCGTTATAACCTGTTATGACGCGTTAAGAAAGTTAAAGTTACAATTATGCCATTATACCTAAAAGTAAAATTGTTAGAATTTCAATTTCAATATTTTTATTGTTTAGATTTTAATTTTGGACTTGTAGTTAGTTTTATAATTTTTATAAATATTGTGATATTAACATTTATATAAAATTATGCTAAATTTAATCAGATCAAACAAGTTAATTTCGAGTATATTCAACTCATTTACATAAACAATTTGAAATGAATCGTATTGTGTCGTGTTAACTATTTCGTAATATTCACTAATAGGTCAAAACGGGTTGACACGACACGACCCCTTATGTTAAAGGGTCGTGTTAGAGTTTGAGATTTTGACACGATAAGCTTAACGAGTAGGGTTAGGGTTGAACTATATAGTATAATATACATGTTTTGACACGACATGAACACGACCCGTTAACACGATTTGACACTCCTATCTACAGGTGTTCCAGATGAGCCTTCGAGTTTCTCTAAAGCAATCAAGTATACTGAGTGGAAGGTCGCAATGAATGATAAGTATGTTTCGCTTGTCCACAATCAAACATGGATTCTGGTACCCACTATCCCTCATTTATGTGCTTGGTTGTAAATAGGTTTTTCGTACAAAAACCCATGCTTACGGGTCCTTTGAAAGGAGAAAGGCCCGTCTAGTTGCAAAATGATATCATTAACAGTTTGGTGTTGATTATCAGGGCACGTTCAATTAGGTTGTAAAAGCCTCTACAATTCGGTTAATTATTTCACTTGTTGTTTCTCATGGCTGGCAATTACGCCAAATTGACATCCAGAATGCATTTTTTGCATGGACTGTTGACTGAGGATGTCTACATACAACAACCTCAAGGCTTTGTTGATAAATCTAGGCCACATCATATCTGCAAACTTAATAAAGCCATTTACGGGCTTAAACAAGCCCCCAGGGCTTGATTTCATCAACTAAGTTCATGGCTCCTTAATTATGGCTTTGTTACCTCTTGGGCTGATCCATCATTGTTTGTTCTGAATCACAATACCACTCAAATTTACCTGCCTATATATGTTGATGATATAGTGATAACCTCCTCACAACCATCTGCCATTTCTAATTTAATTCATGATCTTGACATTGCTTTTCCTGTAAAGAACCTTGGTCCTCTGTCTTTTTTCTTAGGAATTGAGGTTGATTACACTCCCAATGGTATTATTCTATATCAGAGGAAGCACATAAATAATCTCTTAGCTCGCACTCACATGCTTACTACCAAACTAATGTCCTCTCACATGGTAGCCTCACTCAAACTTTCTAAGCATGACAGCCCTGCTTTGATGATGCTACATTCTATCGTAGCATTGTAGGAGGCCTACAATACCTTTCCATGACTAGACCTGATATTGCCTTCTCGGTTAATAAGGCTTGGCAATTCATGCAATCTCCCAAAGTCCCTCATTGGAGTGCTGTAAACCGCATTCTGAGATACCTGAAGGCCATTATCAATCATAGCTTATTCTTTTCTTCTCAATCCACTCTTACTCTTTAAGTATATTCAAATGCGGATTCGAGTGGCTGCCCCGATGATTGTAGATCAATCAGTTGTACTTATATTTTTCTAGGCAAACATCTAATTTCTTGGAGTTCCAAGAAACAACAGTTGCAAGATCTTCCACTGAAACTCAGTACAAGGCCATTGCTTCTTCTACAGCTGAGGTAATCTAGTTACTAACTATTCTTCGAGAACTTGCTATTCCGTTATCTTAAACTCCTATTTTGTGGTGCGATGATCTAGGAGTTACATATCTATCAGCCAACCCAGTCTATCATTCTAAAACAAAACACATGGATATTGATTATTATTTTGTAAGAGATAGAGTGGCCGCTAATACACTCGAAGTTTCCTTTATCAATTAAAACGACCAGATTGTGAACGTATTGACAAGACCTCTTGTTGCTGACAAGTTCTCTCATTTTCAATCGAGTGTCAAAGTTGTAGACACACCTTTAGACTCGAGGGGGCGTATCAAGCTACACAACTCAGAGCAATCTACCAGCATACCCAAGCAGAGTGACAAGAGACAAATGATCAAACGGTTAATATGACTACTGGAGAGAAATCGTAGACAAAATGTTCTAGATGCCTTTTTATTGTTCTCTACAGATATTGTAACAAACTTTTATTAGTTTTTTATTCAATTCATTAATGTATATAAGGACAACACTATTCAATCAAAATTAGAGAAATTCTGTTTTATTCGATAAGTAAAATAATTCAATTAGTTTAATAAAAATAAAATAAAATAAAATATAAAAAAATAAAAAATAATTTTAAAATATATAAAATATATGATATAAAATGATAAATATCATTCTACCACAGTTGCCAAGACCATCGTCCATCAGCAATTAAAGATCAAGTTAGCATCAAGGGCCCCAACTGGCAATAGCCCAACTCAATTAAAAAAAAAAAAATCCGAACGTTGATGCTGTAGTGATGCACATATTTGGGTGTCAACTCATCCTTGAAAATGGAGGATGCCCAGGATTTACACACAAACACGATAAAACTTACACAAAAATCATGCGAAACTCCCGGGTTATAACATAAATATCAAAGAGAAAAACAACAATCAAAATTGGGTGTAGCATTTGCTATTTTGTGTCCAATCTTCAGTCTTTTAGATCGGGAACTGGAGCTTCTATGGGGAAGAATTTAAAGTCCTGGGATGTTAAAAGCATTGGGAATTTGACTCCTTCCTCTTCCGCAACTGTCGGTGATACACGTTGCAAAATCCTAGATGCCAAAGGGCTATCCACTTTTCGTGTTGCCATTGGCAATTTGGCAGAATCCTAAGCTTCTCTGATCAACATATCTAATCAAACCACATTTTGTGTGTATAATATAATATATGCCGTACAGAGAGAGCCAAATTGACCAAACCAGCCCAACCGACACAAATCGTTGTTAATCACGCTGGTTTTCTTCTGTTTTCTTTTTCCGGTATGTATACATACATAGCATGCTATGTATGCATGCAAGAAAACTGTTAAAACGAGCCAACGAGGTGGTAAGAAAGAATCTAAGGGGATAAAGAACATAAGGGCCTACACTCCCAAATCCAGGAGACATGCCAACAACCCATGGTTTTGTCCTCTTCCTACCGACTGATCTGGACAAGCTGGAATGCAAACGAGGCTCTCTTGATGAAGGCATCGACTGTGCGCACCTCGCACCCAGGCTGACTGGGCTATGATTATTTGACAGATTGTATGGTCCAACTCCAATCGCCCACCCCAAGAAAAAAGAATATAAAGATCAGAAAAGAAAACAATGCAAGGTCCAATTTATGGTACTGGTTTCTGTTTTTAACTTCTGAAAACATAAAATATTAAAGATGTTCTCATGTTTCAACTTTAAGAAAACGAACAATTGGAATGTGTTACGAGTTTTACACGTGAAATCCATGAAATCTCAAGGGCTGCGTGATTAGAGAATAGAGATACCCCATTTGGCCATTTTTCCTACCGTTAAAAGATCCTTTTTTACCCCTCACTGTAATTAGATGCAGTAAATAAAAAGTCAACAAAAGCATTTTCGTAATATTTGAAGTCTCTAATCACGACTCTGCAGTCGTTCAAGTACTTCTGTTTCTCTGTTTATTATGGACTGCATGTTGAGGGAGAGGGATGATTTGGTTCATAGGATTTAGGGTATTGGAGAAGCAGGATTTCTTTTTTAAAATTTTAAAAAACATCTAACTTCTTTCGTTAATAATCTGGGGAAGCTAAGGTGGAAAGCAATGAAGGATCGATCGACTCAAAGCTGAAGTTTATTAGTAAAGCAAGCTTGATCAGAGATCAGACTTCTTTGCAGGATTGGGAAGGAAGCAAAACTCCTAAAGTCAAAAGAGCCTTCAAAGTCTACAGTAGAGAACAAATGAAGAGAGAGAGAGAGAGGACACACAAATGGTGGTGGGGTGGGGTCGGACGTCGGAGAAACAGCTCAGCAGATCGTTTGCTTTGGCGACGTGACTGCCTAAATCCACGTGTTCATCGTTGTTTTTCTTTATTATTCTATATATTCTTTATGACTAATTAGTATATAATAATACAATTAATTACTTATTTCTTCCTCTTAAATAAATCAATTCACATATTTATTATTGAGAAATCCGGTGACTTTATCATTCTCGTTTACCCATATTTTTTTCCAACGAGCCTTGCTGTTTATTCAAATCATAATCACTTCTTCTTCTCCCTCAAAAGAGAATAAAAAATTAGACCCAGAATTTAATATTTTTCTAAAATAATAAAAAAATAAATTGATTTTTAGTTTTGATGATTATATATAAGTATAATTGCACTTTTTTAAAGTAAATTTTACGTAGAGAAATGCTTGGAAATTCAATCATGGTTCGAACTGTTCATTTTTTTAATTTAATGATTAATTAAATATTATAAATTTTATTTTTTAAAATATTTTAAAAGCACATAAAATTTTAATTTTTTTACACCTGTCAAATTTGGATAGAAGTCGGTTGGCCACTCTTTTACGTATCCCAAAGCATTTAAATCGGAGAAAATGATTCAATTGACCCAACGAGATGCACAGGACCAACCTGTGACGATGTTACGTTTGTACTTTTTAAAGTTTAAACCATACAGTAAATACATATCACCGACAGTCTGTTTTATGAGTTAGATGTTACTGTTGAACGTAATGTCTTTGTAATTTCTCATTGGCATATTACCTGTGTCGGCGGAGGTGTTGTCGGTTTGGATAAAAGAAAAACAGAGAGAGAAAAAGATGCTTAAACAGAAACGAGTGGCCACAAAGAAAGTTGCTGAGGCTGAGTGTGAGAGAGAGAGAGAGGGAGAGCAAAGCGGTTGGGTAATAATTAATGAGCTGCTGGGACTGTTTATTTATTGATTAATTTTCCTTTTTTTTTTTGTAAGAGTAATTTTGCTGATGTGATGATAATTGGAGTGGATTGGTTTTAGGCAAGAGAACCCATGCAGAATCGAACCAATAAAATAAGAAAGGAAGAATGAATTATTGGAGTTGGAGAAGAAGATCCTGTTAGATGATATTTTAGCTGATGTGATATTTTTGTTTTTGTTTTTGTTTTTTTTTTTAAGGGAAGAAAGGGAGGAACTGTTGAAATTGTGATGGGAAGCGAGGAACGATAAGAGAGAGAGAGAGAAGGGCAGGGCCACGAGTAGGAAAAGGAAAAGGAGCCGTGGCTCTTTTTGTATTGAGTAAATCAGAGAGAGAAAGCAAAAGAAAGCTTCGAGTTGAGCATCAATGGGGAGGGATACAGATTAGACAGTAGCTTCACCGATACCGGCTCTGCCTCTTTTCACCTTTCTTTTTTTGGCGGTCACTGGGAAAATGCCATTTGTTGCTCCCTCTCTGATGGGTATGTTGCCTCCCAAGTTTCAAGTCTAGAGTCCAGAGAATTAGATCGTGGAGTGGACAGATCTGGGTGTCGGGAAATAAATAAGCTAGCTCGAGATTTGTGAAAGCTAAGAAATGGAAGCGAGTGCTGGGTTAGTGGCGGGCTCTCACAACCGGAATGAACTCGTTGTAATCCGCCGTGACGGTGAATCTGGCGTAAGCTCCTCTTTCTTTGTAACTAAACTTTCGTTCTCGTCGACTTCTTGTTTTGGGCGTAAGCAAAACACAGTGCCGAAACTTTTGCAAGGGAATGCAAGATGGTAGAGACTTGAGATGGAAATATATATTTATAATTCTCTCTTTTTGTGGTGGTGCAGCCGAGGCCATTGCAGCAATTGAGTGGACAAATATGCCAGATATGCGGAGACGACGTAGGCCTGACTGTGGACGGAGAGCTGTTCGTGGCCTGCAACGAGTGTGCCTTTCCCATCTGCAGAACTTGCTACGAGTATGAGCGCAGAGAAGGAAACCAAGTCTGCCCTCAGTGCAAAACCAGATTCAAGCGTCTCAAGGGTTCTTTTCACTCTCTCTCTAAAATTCGTACTTTTTTTTTAAAAGTAATCTTGTAAAATAAAAAGTTTTAATGGGAAGAAATTCATTACAGGGTGTGCTAGAGTCGAGGGCGACGAAGAGGAAGATGATATCGATGACTTGGAGAATGAATTCAATTTTGATGCGAGGAATAAACAGGACATGCACCGTGCTCTTTTCTCGGATGCAATGCTTTACTATGGCCGTGCCTCCGATTCCGATCTCCCTCATGATCTTCATTCTACACCCCAAGTTCCTCTCCTCACTAACGGTCAAATGGTACCCCCATTACTATTCCGACATCTCTTCACGGCCTCTTCGTTTATTGTAACGCTCTAATGCTCGTAGAGTTGTCGGTGCAGGTTGATGATATTCCTCCTGAACAACATGCTTTGGTCCCTTCATTCCCGGGGGGTGCTGGTGGAGGCAAACGGATTCATCCTCTTCCTTTCTCAGATCCTGCTCTTCCTGGTAATTCCCAATTAGCTTTACTCTCCCATACCCCTTTCACCTTTATTCTAATGCTCCCGTCACTGCCAATTCCACTCACATGTATCCCCTGTCGGATTGTTTTTGTTTCCATTAATGGAAAACTTGGAAGATTCACCATAAATTCTCTTCCCAATTGGCAGTGCAACCCAGGTCCATGGATCCTTCCAAAGACTTGGCTGCTTATGGCTATGGCAGTGTTGCTTGGAAGGAAAGGATGGAGAGCTGGAAGCAGAAACAAGACAAGCTGCAGATGATGAAGAATGAAAATTCCGGAAAACGTTGGGAGCCTGAAGGGGATGGCCCAGATCTACCACTGTACGTGCCCCTTGAAACTTTGCTTCTTTCTGATCCAATTGAGTGAAATTTGCATCTCACATTTTCTGATATAATCACCTAGGGTACAAGTTTCTTTTTTTTTTTTTTACAAATAAATATATCAATGCATTAAAATTCTATAAAGCTCTGTAAAGCTCTAAGCGGCTAAGCCTTGAGCTAAAATTCTGATGCTTTCAAAGTTGAATTCTGATGGTTAAAGTGACTGCATTACTGTTAGTCCGCTCGAACTTGCACTACACTTTGAGTAATTAAAAATTTCTAATTGCAAATTCCCCAATCATTCCCAATCGTGGGAAGTTAATGATTTTTTTTTGCATGGATCAGCATGGACGAGGCAAGACAACCATTGTCTAGAAAGTTGCCTATTCCATCAAGCCAAATCAATCCTTACCGGATGATCATCATAATTCGACTTGTGGTTCTTGGATTCTTCTTTCATTATCGAGTCATGCATCCTGTGAATGATGCATATCCGTTGTGGCTTGTGTCTGTAATTTGTGAGATCTGGTTTGCGCTGTCATGGATTCTTGATCAATTCCCCAAGTGGCTCCCTATTGACAGGGAAACTTATCTCGACAGGTTGTCCCTTAGGTAAGAAAACTGACCACTTTCAACTCGATTATTGTCAAAGTTCTTTTTTTCATAAGTATTATTGTCAAAGTTTGGCACTATTTACATCCCCTATGTCTCTCACTGTTTGTCAGGTATGAGAAGGAAGGCCAACCTTCTCAACTTTGTCCAGTTGACATATTTGTGAGTACTGTTGATCCATTAAAAGAGCCTCCTCTGGTGACAGCAAACACAGTTCTTTCCATCCTTGCAGTGGATTACCCTATTGACAAGGTCTCGTGTTATGTTTCTGATGATGGTGCTGCTATGCTGACATTTGAGGCACTTTCAGAAACATCTGAGTTTGCAAAGAAGTGGGTCCCTTTCTGTAAGAAGTTCAGCATTGAGCCACGGGCCCCTGAATTTTATTTTGCTCAAAAGATGGATTACCTTAAAGATAAAGTGCTCCCATCTTTTGTAAAGGATCGGAGAGCGATGAAGGTAATAGCTGTGACATGTTTGGTGATAAATGGTACTCCTTGCCAAGCATATGCTTAATCTTTCTCGTTCACATTGCAGAGAGAGTATGAAGAGTTTAAAATTCGAATCAATGCTTTGGTAGCCAAGGCCCAAAAGGTCCCAGAAGAAGGGTGGACAATGCAGGATGGGACTCTGTGGCCTGGAAATAATGTCCGAGACCATCCAGGGATGATTCAGGTACATGAACTTTACTTTTCTTTTTGTACAATTCTCGTTATGAGAAATTCTGGCATAAAAACATGTTTTGCAATCCTTTATAGGTTTTTCTTGGTCAAAGTGGAGGGCATGACACAGACGGAAATGAATTGCCACGCCTGGTGTATGTCTCTAGGGAAAAAAGACCTGGGTTTAATCACCACAAAAAGGCTGGAGCAATGAATGCTTTGGTATGTATTCTGAAAGAAGCCTTTTCTCAACTTCATGCACCTTCTGTGTTCACAAACTGATCTAGATGTTTGTCAAACAGGTCAGAGTCTCTGCTGTGCTAACAAATGCTCCTTATCTGTTGAACTTGGATTGTGATCACTACATCAATAATAGCAAGGCTCTTAGAGAGGCAATGTGTTTCCTGATGGATCCCTTGCTTGGAAAGAGGGTGTGCTATGTGCAGTTCCCACAGAGGTTTGATGGTATTGACAGGCATGATCGATATGCTAATCGGAACACAGTATTCTTTGATGTAAGCATGCACTTCTGTACGCATTCATTCTGATTCTATTTCTTCTGCTGTCTAACATGTAAGCATGCACTGCATTCTTTGTTCACCTACTTGTGCAAAATCTAATACACAACTCTTCAATTCCAGATTAACATGAAAGGTTTGGATGGCATCCAAGGACCTATATATGTTGGGACTGGATGTGTCTTCAGAAGGCAGGCGTTCTATGGTTTTGATGCTCCTAAAGCAAAGAAGCCACCAACCAGGACTTGCAACTGTTTGCCAAAGTGGTGCTGTTGTGGTTGTCTTTGTTCTGGGACAAGGAAGAAGAAGAAGACTAACAAACCTAAATCTGAGATGAAGAAGAAAAACTCTGGCATGGGAGCACCTGTGCGTGCTTTGGAGGGTATTGAAGAGGGGATTGAAGGTAACTTAGCTTTTTAAAACGAGTTCTCCTTTTTGTCACCCAGTGCCTACTATATAGTAGGTACAGAACATTGCCAGTTGGTGTAACTTAAGCTCTAGCAAAATGCTTCACCTGATTCTAACAGGCAAAGTAAAGGACAATCCTTTGTATTTTCCATATGCAGTCTTTCAGAAAAGTAAGGTCTTGGATGGTTGTAGGGGAGAAGTTAAATGTAGGACATGTTTCTTTTAGCGCTGGGGTCAGATTGAGAAGGTTTACTGAAACTTTCTGTATCATTTACCCAAGTAGTGGGTTTTGCTGGCCATGTTAACTGCTTCTATCAAAAAAGGTTATCCAGAGATTTATTACCATGTTATTGTCCCATAGGCTCAATTGTCTTGTTATTTAACTTGGAAGAACTTGTATGCAGGAGTTGAAGGTGAAAATTTCACTCTGATATCTGGGCAGAAGTTGGAAAAGAAGTTTGGACAATCTTCTGTGTTTGTTGCATCTACTCTGCTAGAGGACGGTGGGTCCCTGAAAAGTGCTAGCCCAGCATCTCTGCTTAAAGAAGCCATCCATGTTATTAGCTGTGGCTATGAAGATAAAACCGAATGGGGAAAAGAGGTAACAGCAAAGTTTGAGCTCACATCTTCACTTGACACTATTCTTTTAGTCTTTGAATTTGTCTCATCTGAGATTTTCTTGCAATCCAGGTTGGCTGGATCTACGGTTCGGTTACAGAGGATATATTGACAGGTTTTAAAATGCATTGCCATGGATGGAGATCAATATATTGCATCCCTGACAGGCCTGCATTTAAAGGATCAGCTCCCATTAATCTCTCTGATCGTCTGCATCAAGTCCTTCGATGGGCCCTCGGTTCGGTTGAAATATTTTTGAGCCGGCACTGTCCTCTCTGGTATGGATATGGAGGAGGTCTGAAGTGGTTAGAGCGCTTGTCTTATATAAATGCTACTGTATATCCATGGACTTCGATTCCCCTTCTTGCATATTGTACACTACCTGCTGTGTGCTTGCTCACAGGAAAATTCATCACTCCTGAGGTATGAATTAAATATGCTTGGTTGTTGAGACAAAGGATTGCTTTGATTTTGATGTTACAAAACCTAACTTAAGAAATATATGCAATAATTTTATTAGTTTTGCGTTCATATTGCAGCTCAGCAACGTTGCTAGCTTGTGGTTTCTGTCTCTTTTCATTTGCATCTTTGCGACGGGTATACTGGAAATGAGATGGAGTGGAGTTGGCATTGATGAGTGGTGGAGAAATGAGCAGTTTTGGGTGATTGGAGGAGTTTCATCGCATTTATTTGCAGTGTTCCAGGGGCTTTTAAAGGTTTTAGCTGGTGTGGATACAAACTTCACCGTGACATCAAAAGCAGGGGACGATGAAGAGTTCTCAGAGCTGTATGCATTTAAGTGGACCACTTTGCTGATACCACCAACAACATTGCTAATAATAAACATCATCGGTGTGGTTGCAGGAGTCTCCAACGCAATAAATAATGGGTATGAGTCTTGGGGGCCTCTGTTTGGTAAGCTATTCTTTGCCTTCTGGGTGATTGTTCACCTCTATCCTTTCCTCAAGGGTCTGCTGGGTAGGCAGAACAGGACTCCCACGATTATTATTGTCTGGTCAATTTTGCTTGCTTCCATCTTCTCTCTCTTGTGGGTTCGTATCGATCCGTTCTTGGCCAAGTCGAATGGTCCTCTTCTAGAAGAATGTGGATTGGACTGTAACTAGCAGCAGCATCGGCGATAGCTTGCTAGATAATTTATGGTTGGATTGATGATAAAACCAAGAGATGTGTTTGGTGTAATGGAGTCTGCGAGCTGTAAATGAATTGGGTGTATGGGTGTGGATACCTCGTTTCAACTCCTCCCTTCTCTCTTTGGTAGATGGAAATTCCGACAGGATCAAAGGTGAGGCTTGGTGCTGTTTGTAAGCTATGTGGGTTGTGGTTGACTGTTGGGAACGGCCACTACAGTCTCCTGTCATTCTTTATTATTGGTGTGATTTATACGGGAAGAGGAGGTCCGGTAATCCTCTGGCTGTGTATTATTTATTGTCTCTCTCTCTCTCTCTCTCTCTCTCTCTCTATTTGATTCACAATAAGAGTGGCCATGTCCTGCTGCATGTAACTACAGAGGCAGACAAACTTATGGGACAGAACTAAATGGGGGGGGCTTTAATGTGCTCTTTTATGTTACCGTTGCCACTAAATGTAGCTATTTTATGGGCCGAACAGTGTATATAAAAAAAAAAAAACTCAAAATGTTCCATTTGTGTCCAATTGAAATCTCATACGATCAGCTTCTTTGAATATAATTCGCCACATGTTGCCAGACTCTTCTGTTCCATGCAGACCTGATCATGAGCCTCAAAATCCACCCCCAACCAAAACAAGGAAGAAAGAAAGATCATGTGTAGGGACCTAGGGTGGCGTCACATAACTTTCAGTGGTCAGGCTATGGACCACCTGTATTTCAAACACCATAAAAGCTAGGATTCGGTGCAGATAAGGTAGAATTCGAGTACAAATCCAGCTATGTATTTTGTATAGGAGGATTTGCATTCAAATCCAGATTTCAGCAGCCCATCTAAACCTGACAAGTTTTTTCCCACTTTTTAAGCCACTAACGAACAAATACCAGTGAATAGGAAACAAACAACTAGAGGATTATGCAAGATTGAGACCGAACAGGTTGAATACTGATCAAAAGGCAGGTTGGAATTAGCAAGTAGAGTTGCCCTCTTCTTTTTCTTTCCTTTCCCTTTCTTTTTCTTGGTTAAAAGAGGGAAGAGTTGCCCTCAAGACTCCAAGAGTCAGTCTTACACTATCTGGCCTCACCTCCAAAAGAAACGAAGAGGAAAAAAAAAATAAAAAAGGACTTCATCAAATGAACGTCCAAGAAAAAAAACATATAACGATCCATCAAAGACCACCATTCCCCAGGATATCACAGTCCATATTTTAAGATAAGTGTGACATTTTGGATTGCAGGTTGGACAATTTTGTTTAGACTGGTGGTTTTGACGTGTTTCATTAGTGCAAATCGGTGACAGTGGCTGGTTGGTGACAGAATGGTGATTTTGTCCCCACCAATCAACCTAAGGATATTCGACCAAATCTTGTTGGTGGTCCTGCTCGGTTTGGCTTATTAAGGGGCGACTGATAACCGTCTGGATTCCATCTACCAATCCCGTCGGCTTGAAGGAATCTTAAAGGGATTGCTAAGGTTGTGTTCTAAAGAATGCAAAACATTGGGATCAAAAGGAGTGGTTTCTCGTGCAAAGGTCTTGGGTTAGTTTCCGAACCAAGATTACCAGGAGCGAGAGTCCTATTTCAGACAGATCTGATGAAGCATCACCCTACACCAAAGAACAATCAATTGCAAGACGATAAGTTCTGGTTTTAATCTCAAACAAAGAAGAAAGTTCTGATACTGATATGAATTTGAAAACAACATACGCAAGCACCTTGAAGTTCAGCCGCGTATTAGGGGAGATGTAGCCGGAGACCTTGAAGTTCAGCCGCGTATTAGGGGAGATGTAGCCGGAGACGTGAAAGCACTTCCGCTAAAAATGATAAAAGGAAAGTAGTGCAAGTTGACAGGAATGAAATAAGAGATAGACTTGTCTAATTATCCAATCTCATTCACCAAACAAACAAATTAAAATTTTCATATTGCAAAACTTTGTTATGAAGTACACAATATATTGCAGAAAGTACTCGACCATAAATAAAGATAGCAGAGAAAATCATTTCAAAAATAAAGATGACAATAGATAGAGGATCTAGATCCCAAACCTGTAGTCATCAAAATTGAATCAATCCACAATATGTGAAGTCTCAAGGGCATCCAAAGAATATTGGACTGCAACAGAAAGGACACAACCATCCACAGCTGCCCTTGTAGTTTCAGCTTCTCGTAATTTCAGCTTCTCATTATTTCCAAAATTTGGATTATCTTTATACATCAATAACTCTTTCCATTGACTATCACCAAGACATCTAACTATTTCCTCACAAATCGTCATTGCACTGTAGGAGAAACAACAGCTGCCAGTTCTGCTAGCTGCTTTCTCCCAAGGTTAGATACAAGTTCCATGGATATGAAATGGCTTGGTAAATTTTCAAACTCTTCCACCTTGAAATTGTAGATTGGTTGAAGCTTTTTAGCTTCAGAGTCTGCTGTTTCAGCCTCAGCAAGTAGAAGGTTGGCTTCTTCAAGGTCACCCAACTCTAGAGCAGCAGCTCTTTCAGCTGTTGCAGCACCAGCTATTAAAAGCAATCTATGGAATCTAGCCATTGCTACCTCTTTTTCCTTGGATAAGATCAGGCTCTCTGTCTCCTGCAACCTGTTAACAGTGTCTGTAATCTCTTCCTCCAGCTTCTTAAGCCCCAAGACAGCACTTTCCATGTCAATCTGTATGCCTTCCTTTTCAACACTAGATGACTTTGCCTCGGCAGCTATTCTTGCAGCTTCCTTAAAATTTCTCGCAGCAGCAGCAACTTTCTTTTCTGCTTCCAGCTCTGGGACTCTTTTTTCTATAAATAGAATCCGCTGCTTAAGGGACGCTATATCTTGCTGGATGTTTGACTTTCTTGAAGATAGTTCCTAAACACATAGCAAAAGATCCATTCAACAAATGATGTACCAAAAGGAGGAAAAAGGGGGGTGGGGTGAGAGAAATAGTAAGGATTAAGTGGATTGGCATATGTTCATATACCACAAAGCTGATAATTGAGTATGAACATTGATACTTGTGCCTTCTGATGCTCAAGAAAATGCACATGCACAACACCATCTCCAGCCAAACCAAACCAAGATGACAAAATTAAAAAAGAAAGAAAGCAAGTATATAAAGGAAAACAAACACTAATGAAACAAAATGCAATAATTATCTGGGCCAAGTTTTTTTTATCATGACTTAAATTATCAATTTATCACAACGTTGAAGAGATGAAACAATGCTTCTTCACCAAAAGAGCAACACCATGATGGACATTAGACAGTCTACTCTTCTTACAGCATAGGAATTGCCATGTGAAGGAGGTGAATGTTGTCTATAGCTTCAATGATGACATAAAAAAACAGTTAATCCCCTCGATGATTTCCTTGCTTAACATGAAATCTCAGTTTCTACAAATACCGGGAAAGTCCTTGAGAAAAGACAGAACAATGATTATTAGGGATCCAACCTCCTACAAAGGACCATTTGCTGGTGTGTCTCAATACTTTAGCAAAAGCCATTTTCCAAACTAATGGTTATTAGGTTTGGGTGTTTCAAACGTTAGTTTTTAAGTTCTCAAAATACTTAAAGATCTGTAAAGACTCATTAAATCGGTTTCTTAAGGTGCGAAGTATGGCCGCTGATATTATAATCAGAATCAACATCTTCTTAGGGTACTGATAGCCAGAATAAAAGAAATCTAAGAGATCTAATATTAGAAAGTTAGCCAGAAAATTAACCTGCAGGGAAGCTCTTGCATCAGAAATGTCCTTTTGGAGCACTTGGACATCCTCAGAAAGCTTCTCCTCAGTCTTTACAAGCCTCAGTTTATCTTCCTGGGCCTTCAAAATGGATTCCATCAGAATTTTTCTCAGCCCAACAACTTCCCGGTAAGCATTAGCTTCCTCTGTGGAAACCCTTACAAATTCCCTCAGCTTTGCACTCCTTTCCTCTTCCTGAGTAAAGAACTCGTCAATTTCCTTCTTTTTCACTGATAGAGCTTCAATTTCCAAGATCATCTGAGAAAGACTTGACCGCAACTTATCATACTTTGTATCAACGTTTGATTGCATATCCTGAAAACCAGAGAAAACGTCAGCAATCTTTTTCTCAACTGCTTGGATCTTAGAATCATTTTCTGCAATCTCCTTTTCCTTTTGTTTCACTAATTCAAGTAGTTGTTCCAGTTCGTCTGTGAGGATGTCCTTTTTTCTAAAAAGGAGTTCTTTCTCCCTCTTGTCATCTTCAATTGAATGCTCAATGGAATTAGTCAATACTTGTCGAGCTTCATCTATTAAATGTGATTCAATTTCTAACTCCATCTTCTTGACTTCCAAGGCTTCAGTTGATGAAAACCATTTGTCTGTTTCTTCCGAAGATGATGAATGTGCTGTCTGCAAGACTAAATCTGCATTATTTGCAGCATCCTGCGAGGAAGAGCCTATTACCGTCAGGAAAATTATATTCTGACACAAATAACGTTTTGAAGAACAAGAATTTGGTACTTTATTAAGCTACCTCGTAAAAATAATGGCCAGATGTTACAAATGGATATTGGGACACTGATCAAAACTGATACCAAGTTAAACTAAAATCATTTGTGACGTAAATAGATTGTTTGCTCAGTAATTTTAATTGCTCTGGTGAGACAAATTCTGCGCAATAGTAGAATGCTATAAAACCGTAATCTTATATTCTTAAAAGACGGAGAAGCAACGGGGACCGACCTTTGCGAAACGGTCCAGAAGCGAGATGCCTTGCTCCTCAGCAGCAATCTGGGCTTCGAGAGCCGCGTGCATCTTGGAATCAATAGCATCGGCCTCGGCTTCTGCATCTCTCAAGGCAATAAGAAAAGCCTCCTTCTCCTTCTCAGCGGCGGCAAGGCTCTCGCTAACCCGCTCTGCCTTCTCAAAGTCTTCGGCCTCACAGGCTTCTTCCAAGTCCTTCTCCAGCTCCCTGTGCTTGATAGATGCTAGATTTACATTCTCAGCAGCTTTTCTTCTCCTCCTAATGGAGTCCTTTCTAGCAGCGGATATAGAAGCCACCAATTCTCGAGCACGGTTTAACTTCTCTGAGATTTGAGCTTTAATATGCTCGAAATCTAACTCCGGGGAAGGGCTCTCCTTTTCCTTGTCAACAACAACGGCTTCTTCTTCTTCTTCTTCTTCTTGCTCTTCTTGTTCTTGTTGTCCTTGCAGAATTTGATCATCATGTTCTATTGTTTTTTCATCCTCAGAGACCAGAGCATTGGCATCGGATCTATCAGAAGTATGAATTTGATCACTAACAGCATCGGGAGGTGAAGGAGAAGGGGCATCTCTACCGTATCCGATCCTCAAGCTAGCTCGCCTTTTCTTTCTGGAAATCTGCCGGGAGATAGGAGGGGTTACTGGTGTCGTCGACGTCTCCATCGAAATTGGAGTAGGATCGGTATCGTTAGCAGAGGAAGGGGGCTGAGATTGAGATTGGGTCTCTGGCGGAGTGACGATGGTGAGGTCAGAGAAGAGGTTTTCGTCGAGGGGTTGAGATGACGAATTTGAATACGTATGTGATGAAGATGAGGTCGATGCTGTACTTCGAACATCAATCGGAACCGGAGGACCGTGATCATCATGATGGTCTTCTTCTTCTTCTTCATCCTTTTCTTCCTCTTCTTGTTGGTCTGCAGCCAATTGGGAAGGGTTAAAGAGGACCATTCCCTCGAACAGCGAATCCATTTCTTCATCTCCCCCCTTTTGCTCCATTTTGACCTGGAAGTTCGGGTTAAAGACCGCCTCCCCACACCAACTGCTTGTTTCTTTGCCCAACTCTAAGCATGCCAGTACTCCAACTCCAACTCCTACTGTATTCCTCGCTCCTCTTCTTCTACCGATCTCTGGAGTAATTTCACACGAAGAGACGAAAGGAAACTGCAATGAACAATTGGGGCCGGATTGTACAAGGCTATTTTATCGGGCTTGAGAGTTTAGACCACCTTCGAATAGCGACAAAAACCCAACGCCCTTAGTTCTCTATACCTTTCGCGGCCTCTAACGAAATCAAGCCTTTGTTATTGAAATGGGCTTCAGACCTTGTTTCTACTAACCCAGACAAGATCCAAAGCAAACAATGAAAAAAAAATAAAAAATAAAAACTTAAATAACAAGTCTTTTTGTTAAATCATTTTAAAATATATATATATAAATATAATTATTTGGTTCAAAATATGGATATTTATTTCAAAATTTAAACATTGATTGATGTGACACATTTCAAATGATTGACATAAAAGATCATTTAAAATATACAATTGTCAATTGGTACAATTGATGTCACACATTGCAAGCTGTCCAGCAAATGCTAACTTCCTTATTTATATTGGAAAAATTTAGTTGTAAGTACAACTGTGTATTAATATATACAATAATTTAATGTGATTGATTAAAAAGTAGATTTTATTGAAAATAATACTAATTTAAATTTTAAATATGAAGGAATCAGTATTGGTACACAAATTAGTACGTGACTTTACTTGTACACATCAAAACTCATTTACATTTGTTGTTAGTTATCATTCCTTTTTGGTTTCAAACATAGGCAACCAATCGATAAATCATGGTGAGTAGTGTAAAAAAATGATTGGAGTGCAAGTTTTACTAGCATTGTCTAGGTAGCATGTGAATCAAACGCACCGTTAAGTCCCCGCACCCATAACATCGACATACATTGCATCCTCTGATTCTACAATCTCAATTTATCCAAATCGAGCTGCCATCAGTCCTCTCCCATGAAGATGCATGTCACACGCATTATACATGTTGATACAAAAAGCTGCGAGCTCGAGGTTATCATGTTGTCCAATGTCTAACAAGTCTAATTCTACGGTCTACCCATCTCTCTATCAAGGGAATGGAGAACTAGAAAAATGAACTCGTCTCATAATATCACAAAACTACATGACCAACCATTGATACGCAACATACTTCAGTTGTTGCTTGCCATGTTCTCAATTGACACAACATGATTAGTCGTTGCTCAATTAATCAACCGGCCGGCTTCTAAGACAACTATCGCAGCCGCCAACCACGATGACCTTTCAATTCTCTAAGATTTTGGATCCAAAAGACACACTGTAGTTAAACTCCAAGGATTTATTTCCATAATTTTTTTTTTTAAAAATTGTGGGAATCATTTGACTAAATTATTGAAGATCTCCGCCTCCCTATCCATGACTTTATATTTTCAAAAATATGATTATCATGACTAAAAACACATGACAAGAACGAGATAAGTCCCATCAACAAACTCGTGTTCATATTAGGATGATAATCCCATTCCCACAAAATATCAACAAACTAGCTTATAAATTAGAGAATTCTAAGAGTTCAAACAAATGATTGCAACATAAATAATAAACCCTTTTTAAATATAAATAAGAAAGATAGGAATAAAGAAAGGACATAGCGTCACATGCAATATCACCATGTATGAAGACTTTTGGAGGTGAGGAGGCCTTTTTGACTAAAAAAAAAAAAAAAATTCCAAGTATATAAATGAATAGAAACATGTCTAATTATACTTTTCCGTACAGGTAGTGGAGGAAAGTAATAATATATGGTGATTGGGGGGGACATATAATTAAATGCGCTAGATAGATGGTTGTCACCGCCATGCATGCTGAGTGGTGGTGAAGATCATGAAGAGATAATATGGGTACTGCGCGCGGTGACAATAACAATAATTGAGCATCTGATGCATCCCGGTTCGCACGCGGTTTTTAGCTGGCTCTACTCATTGACTTCCCTGATCCTCAAGCTTCCTTCTCCGATCCTTAACCAACTCTGGACTTGAGGTGGTGATCAGTTCACACCATGTGCCCTTCCATTTCTTCGCTGAAAATACCTTTTCTCTTCTTTATTTCGATCATTTTATCATTAAAGAAGCATGGATCCACTTTTCTTTATGCATATGCCAATAATGAGTACAGCCGTTAGCCAACCATGCTTGCATTCAGCTCCATGCCTTGTGGCAGCAGCCTCATGTTCCAGTACTCCTTCAGCTCGGTTAATCCTTGATTAATTATTGCATTCCTTCCTCTTTGTTTCTGATCTGAGAGTAAAAACTTATATGTCAGGACTCAAAAAGTTCGTCCGGCCTCATGTTAGTCCTAGACAACCTAGCTAGCTAGACACCATTAATAACTAGGTCTTTCCCCTTAACTCTAAAGTAATCTCTATTTCTATTTCTTACATGACGAAACAGTAAATTTACATAATTTATTAAGCATGTAAGCCCTACTTGATTGTAAGATTCAGTTGAGATCAACTCAGTTCAGTTTAATTTTAAACTGAGTCTAACATTTAAATATCAAAATCTCAAATTACTAAACTCATCTCAACTCATAACCTAATTACGCGTGTGACTCATAACTTTTTTAACTCAACATATCTTTATACATGAGACCTACAATATTTTTTAATTTTTTTATAAATAGTACTAAACTCATCTTAACATCCAAACACATTTAAATTCATTTTAGATAGGTCCCACATAACTCACTCAATCTACTCAATTTATTACTATTTATAAAGAACTAGTTCAATCCAGCTCAATTCGACGTCCAACCTTAATTGACGCGGACGTATGAAACTAGCCAATGAAATGTTAAGCATATGGTCGGTTGGAATTAGAGGGAAAGGCATGAGCACTGACCAGTGTGACGAGTTTAGTGAATGTCTGATTACCTGAGGAAAGAGTAGACCAAATTATCTTAATGCATGGGACAGGTGATTGGGCTTACAAACGAAAGCCTAGCCAGCCAGCCAGCTAGTTAGCCAACCTTCCGCGGCTCCACCACCTCCATTCCCTTTTCTCCTCCCCGCGTTTACATAACGCGCACCATGCACGCAGTACATAACGCGCACTTTTCATTAATTGCCTCCTCTCTCTCTCTCTCTCTCTCTCTCTCTATATATATATATATATATATATATATATATGCAGATGTGCGCGTTCCATATAATATAATACCCTGCGTTTGCAAAGATAAGAGGACTATTGAAGCAAATTAAAAGAAGCTAGCCACATCACAGAAGCCAGAGATCAAAGCAAGATCAGGAGAAGGAATTCCCATTCGAGAGGACAACTATCTCTACACAAGTACAAGATCAAGACGCCCAAGTACTACTGCCTTTAAGAGAATTAGAAACATGAGGAGTAGTGGCAATATTGTGAAGAAACTGTTGTGCTGCGGAGCAAAGAGCTTTGCATCAGGCTCGGACGCAGATGCTGTTCCAGAGGGTCACGTTCGGGTAAATGTGGGTAAAGACATTGTGTGCAAGTTTGATTTGGAAGCCAATTATCTCAACCACCCTCTATTTGAGAACCTGCTTCGGCTCTCCGAGGAAGAGTTTGGGTATTCCTATGAAGGAGCCCTGAGGATAGCCTGTGAGATCGATGTTTTCCAATACCTTGTGCATCTGCTCAAGACCAGTAATCCCTCCGCTCACTACATGGAACTTCCGGATCTCATTTCCAAGTTCCACAGCGCCAATGCCAGACATTTACCTTCTCAATAGCGTACACATTATACGACTGAACATTCGATCTGTCCCTCCCTCATAATTTTCTTTCCCTTTTTTTATTGTTGTCCTTTTCTTCTGTTGTTTTTCATTTTTTGGAGTTTCTTTAGGCATACAGAAAGGCAGTATTCGTCGTTGAATGTCCATTAAGTTTGGAATGTTCTTTGGCATCTGATGCATGTAATACAATTGAAAGCTTATAATTGATGAGCAAACAAACAGCAACCGGCATTCTTTTCCCATTTTGAGTGGATGAGAACGTCTCCGGCCAAGTTGATGATCGTCATCGTTAATGCACAAACAATTGTCCGTACGTATTTTTTTAGTAATGATTATGGAGAATTCATGGATCTATTCTTAATGATAAATATTTGCATGTCCCTTATCTAACACACTCATGAATCCATGATAAAGCTTTAATTTTCTTTTTCTTTTTCCTGTACTGGCTAGTTTCCATTTCCAATTTATTATATGCGAATTTCGTGCATGTATGTGTTATTTTTTTAGAACTTTCAAAAAATAATTAGTTCCTTATCTTCTTTTTTTTTTTTATTTGTATAACAAATTCTTACTTTTATTCCAATAACAACCACCATCACATCAAAGACTCAATCCAAATGGTTTGAATAATACATTTAGGAAATGAATACCACCATATTACTAAGTCTTCAGGATGCCATGCATGTCTAGACAACTTATGAGCTACTTCATTAGCTATAAGGGTAGCAATATGTTATACGACCCGTTAACCCAACACGAACACGACACGACAATAGCAGGTTAGGGTTTAGTCTTAACGGGTTCGGGTCAAAATAGGTTGACCCGTTAAGACACAATAACTTAACGGGTCAAACCGTTTTGACCCGTTATGACACGTTAAGAAAGTTAAAGTTACAATTATACCCTTCTACCCAAAAGTAAAATTGTTAGAACTTTGATTTCGATATTTTTATTATTTAGATTGTAATTTTGGACTTGTAGTTAGTTTTATTATTTTTATAGATATTGTGATTTTAACATTTATAGAAAATTATGCTAAATTTAATCAGGTCAAACAGGTTAATTTCAGATCTATTCAATTCATTTACATAAATAGTTTAAAATGGGTCATATTGTGTTATGTTAACATATTTAGTAATATTCACTAATGGATCAAAACAGGTTGACACGACACGACACTACATGTTATGTTAATGAGTCGTGTTAGCGTATGAGATTTTAACACGATAAGTTTAACGAGTCGGGTTAGAGTTGACCTATATAGTATAATATACATACTTTGACACGATACGAACACGACCCATTAACACGATTTAACACCCATAATTAGTCATACGCTCAGTATGCTTGATTGAACACTTCGGGTTACACTTCATCAATCTCTTAATTTCAAACACCATGTTACCAAACAGTGTCGTTGACTCTTTATCACCTAAAATTTCATTCACTAATAACATCAATGAGTCACTCTCTATGAGCAAATCTAGTATATCCAAAGGAATACAAATCTGAAGACCTCTCATCATTGTCAGTAATTCAATTTCTAGAGGATCATTTACGTCTCATTTTTGTTACTAGCTAAAAGAATAACCTCACTGTGACGCCCCCAAATTCCGCTTGGGATTGAACGGACATTTGAAGCGTCGAGACATGCAACACAAGGTTACCTGCCCCCGTTCATGACATATAAGATGCAATGTTCCTAACATGCATCTAGCATTATGCAATATTCGCAGCGGATTTTTTTTTTTTTTCTTTAGCAATACTATGCACCAAACTAAAAATATCCCAAATACTTGAAACATAATTCATACATAAAGGCATACTAAAAAGCCGTGATCAGCACACTAGTCCAAAATAGTTGTGATCAAAAGAATACTTGAGATACAACTCCAAAAGTACAAGCATTAACCTAAGTTAAATACTATACCATCATCAACATCGCACCGTAGCCTAGATGACCGTATTCAGATGGTCAGATTCCAATTCTTCTTTGGGTCCTGTAACAAGATCTACCATTCGGGGGGAATGGTAGTTGGGACTACCACAGTGAGATTTGATTACAAATCTCAGTAAGTTAACATAAAACTCACACACAGGTTAAAGATGCATGCATGGCAGTAAAAGCATAAATGCATAAGTAAAGTCGTACATAAGCATAGCATAACTTGACATATAACATGACATAACCAGAACTTAAACGTGAACTGAACTTGACTTAACATGACATGAACTTGAGTTTAAAACATAACATGGACTTGAAATGTAGCATGAACGTAAACATGCATAACATAAATATGAACTTGAAAATAACATAAACTTGAACATATCATGACATAAACGTGAACTTGAGACATACTGTAAACGTGAACTTAACATGATGTGAACATGAACTTGGAACATAACTTGATCATGAACATAACATGTACGTGTACATAACAAAACATGAACTTGATCTGAAACTTGACTTATCATGCACTTGATCTGAAACTTGACTTAATACGTACTCCACAGTTGTTGTGGCCCCACGTATTCTACGTGTCACAATTGCTGTGTCTCACGTAGTGTATGCTCCACAGTTGTTGTGGCCCCATACTTCATGCTCCACAGTTGTTGTGGCCCCATGAATACACGTAACATAAAATATAATACGTACTCCACAGTTGTTGTGGCCCCACGTATACACGTAACATAAAATATAATACGTACTCCACAGTTGTTGTGGCCCCACGTATACACGTAACATAAAATATAATACGTACTCCACAGTTGTTGTGGCCCCACGTATACACGTAACATAAAATATAATACGTACTCCACAGTTGTTGTGGCCCCACGTATACACGTAACATAAAATATAATACGTACTCCACAGTTGTTGTGGCCCCACGTATACACGTAACATAAAATATAATACGTACTCCACAGTTGTTGTGGCCCCACGTATACACGTAACATAAAATATAATACGTACTCCACAGTTGTTGTGGCCCCACGTATACACGTAACATAAAATATAATACGTACTCCACAGTTGTTGTGGCCCCACGTATACACGTAACATAAAATATAATACGTACTCCACAGTTGTTGTGGCCCCACGTATACACGTAACATAAAAAATAATACGTACTCCACAGTTGTTGTGGCCCCACGTATACACGTAACATAAAAATATAATACGTACTCCACAGTTGTTGTGGCCCCACGTATATACGTAACATTAAATATAATACGTACTCCACAGTTGTTGTGGCCCCACGTATTCACGTAACATAAAATATAATACGTACTCCACAGTTGTTGTGGCCCCACGTATTATACGTAACATAACATGTCTTATCTTTCTTAATGCATGAGATATTAATTAATATCATATACTTTTCTAACATGGCGTATACTTGTAAATGGCACAATATGATTTAATCATAACATTTCATGGCATACTTAACATGGCATACTTATAACATACATCATTGTATGACAGAAAAGATTATGTAACAGATAATTATTCATGAGAGATTAAATCATACGTAGCAGATAAACATGTAATGACATAGCATGACATGGCATATACGATAACATACATACATAAATTGTAGTTCTCTTACCCATCACACATACACAATAAACTGATAGTAAGTTAGAGGCTAACTTACCTCGATCGTCGCGTTCTATGAGAATAGAGCGCGAGACACGAGGAACTGCACAACAGCTGGAAGAGGAACACTCAAGTCCTTAAGATTTTCACTTCTGAACTCAATTGCCATATTGTAAGCACTTGCAACACCACGGCCAACTTGAGGTTTCACTATACTCGGAAGAGATAAATTGACTTCAGAAAGCCTTTGCACTAAAACAAGTTCATTAAAATTATCAATAACAACCAAACAAACAACTCATTTCTCAATCCATATACTCTTAGCCATAGTCAACCACAAGATGACACCAGTCATCCCGGACTATAATCCATATCATCACTGCTTCGGGACACTGTCATACAGTTTCCCAACATTACACCATACGCTCCACACTTCTCTGCTACGCCATCCAACCCTTCGTGACACGCCATCCGGTGTATCACGACTTAGTACAGAGTACACTCACGTGAACTCTCTTCCATTCACACTACAAAACCCATCACTGCGATACACGTCTCACGGTGCATCGCTACGCGACACGGAGTACGCGCTACGCGTACTTCCTTCGCTACAACACTCATCAACACGATGCACATCACACGATGCATCGCCATACCACACGGAGTACACTACATGCGTACTCCCTTCCTTCTACGACCCACATCACTACAGCGCACGTCGCGCGGCGCGTCGCTGCATTACACAGAATACGCTACACGCGTATTCTCTTCACACAACCCGCCGTATCACATCTACGGCATCCATCTCACGCCTATACTTCACAGCACAGTCCACAAAACTACAAAATCAAGCCTAACACTTCACAACCACACTTCGTTTCACAACTACGCAGCGAACTCCACAAACACTAACTACACAGTCTACAGCCAACCAAATCAACTATGTTAAACATAAATAACTAAAGATAGAGGGTTATACCATCGACGGGATAACCCGTGCGTCGCTCGCTGCTCGTCACGAACATGCGTCGGAGGAGCATACGTGGCGGTACGGTGTCTGTCCACCACATAAAGTGGTAGTTTGGGCTTGAGAAAGGCTAGGCGTGGTCTTGGAAGACTCACGGTCGCCTTGTGATGGTCAAAGGTGGCGGAGCACGGCGGCATCACGCCGTGAACAGTAACTCCGAACGGTGAGCGGAGGAGACGCGAGGTAGCGAAAAGCCATAGAACTTCATGGAAAGCTAGGGAAAGGTAGAGGAACATGTGGTGGAGCTGTGGTGGCGAGGTGGTGGTCGGACGGTGGCTAACGGCGGCAGATCGGCCGTTTGAAACCATTTTTGGCCTTGGAGAGTGCGGGAGAGTGTGAGCTCTACGAAGCTCCGTTGGCCATGAAATTTCTTGGAGAGGTTCATGAGGATGAGAGGAACAAGATGGTGGTGGTGAAACACCACGGGTGGCCGTGTACGGCGGCGCACGGTGGTGCAACCGAACGGGTGTTTTGAGAAACCCATATGAGAAAAAGTGAGAGTTTGGGAAAAAGAAAGACATGGGGAGGAAGCCCTTGATGTGGTGAATCCAATGGTGGTGCTTGGTGGCTGATTTGGCCGTGTATGGTGGTCCAAAATGGTGAAAAGCCTTAAAAACCCATTTGTTTGGAGGCGAGAGTGGCGGCTAACCGTGGCTCGGATGGAGGTGAAACTTGGAGGGGATGTTCACCGGTGAGAGGGGAAGAAATCTGGGTGGGTGGTGTAGTCCACGCCGCCGGCGAGCGGCGGTTCTGGGCGGAGAAAGAAATCGGCAACAGGGGAGAAAACAGGGCAGGGGCAGCAACTTCCGGGGGCTCTCGGCGACTAACGGCTGGTCCGATGGCTCTGAAAATTGGTGTGTATGAACTATGGTGAAAGGGGAAGAGAATGGCGGGGGTGGTGTACGACACCTCCACCGGACGGCGGAGAAACGGGCGGTCAAAGGGGCGGCGACGGTAATGAGACAAGAAGGAAGAGCACGGGAAGAGAGAGAGAATTGGTGGCCGGCGTTGCACACCTCCGGTGCAGATGTGTTCGCCGGTGAGGGAGGGACATGCCGGAGGTGGAGGTGAGGCACGGCGGCCGGAGGTGGCGCCGGTAGGAAGCTAGAACCGATCAGCTATGGTGGAAGGGTGTAAGTCGACCATGGAGAGAAGGAGAGGAAAGAGAAGAAAAAAAAAGAAAAAAGGAAAAATGAAGGAAAAAGGGTAGGAGCCTAGGTAATAAACTTCAATCCTACGTTTTGGGATCCTCAAATAATTCAACGGTGAATTAAAACACTGATTAAAAACGCGTAAATGTTTTATTTTAAATAAAACACTTTAAATAAAACACCACGATGAATTAAGGTAGAATATTATTTTATAAACTAAAATTTATAAAATAATATTTCCTCATCATTATATAAAATGATAAAGTACCGTTAATTAATCGAAGATGATAAAACCAATTAATTTAAATAAGAGTTTTCAACGTAAAATTAAACATCTTAATATCTTAAAATAACTAAAATATTTAATCTAAGTAATTATCCACAATTATAATATTTTTAGAACTTATTAAATTATTATAATTGTGCTACTTTAAAAACAAACTTATCTAATACTTTGAAATTCGATGGATAAGATCCGGGAAAACGCCATCGAGGTACAACGCTTAGGATAAAACTGTTCATGATTTTACAGCTGTCGGTGAAGAACAAATTACGTGATTTACGGAAAAGATAATCTATACGCGTGATTCCAGATGAGGGTAAAGACGAGAGAGATGTGATTGCTGTCGGGAAAGAATCCAAAACTGATAATTTTAGCGGGCTGTTACACTCACCCCTTTCATTCCTCATAGTCACTCCCACACCACCACTGCATTGGTATGCAAAAATAGCCCTATCCACATTTAATTTAATAGAACCATAAGGAGGTGGTTTCCATCTACACAGCTTTTGTGTGTCCTACTCAGCCAAGTCATGTACTACTCTATATTCCTCAACCATAGATAAAGCATGTTCAACTGTCTGAACAGGACTGAGAATTTGATTCTCATACATATTCTTATTTCTTTGATATCACATGCCCCATGCTATTAAGAAAAACTTCTCAAGCTTAGCCTGAATTCCCAACTACTACACTTTTCTTAGCTTTTACAGAAAGTCAGTCTGTTGTTCAGTCACCCTCAAGCTATGTGCACACACTATTTTTATAAGAAGATTTCTACTTATCATCCCCTATATCACATACTAACATGTGATTTATCATTTTTACCATTCTATTTATACACACATATTGATGTGTGAACATGTGTATTGAAATAAAATGACAAAAATGATAAATCACATATTAATATGCGGTATGGAGATAATAAATAGCATTTCATATGTCGAGAAATACATTGTCTAATTTTTATTCACTTTGTAGACATTAAAAATGACTAATCCGGTCTATTTAAATATAATATTAATGTACATTTCTTACCATCAAATCAAGAATCGCAGTATCGTAAGTATGCGGGCACTAACATGCCATTCAACAAACCAAATTAACATCACATACAATTAAACACGAATATCACAAAATTGTTCACGACTCACAGCCAATTCGATTGCAAAAATCACAATTTACATAGCCCTAAATCCCTAATTAATGTATAAGCCTGAAAAGTATATCTCACCGTAGCTTTTTCAGGGGCCGGGATCCATATACTATCTTTTAGGCTGTTGAATTTCAATGTGTTAAAAAAAAATCTCGTTTAACTACATAATTCAGATTAGATAAGAATATTTTTGTTTAAAGTTAAATAAAATTTTGTTATAATATAATTTTTTAATATTAGTTTTATTTTAGGATTTAAAAATTTTGAATTGTTAATTATATTTTATATGAAAATTTAAAAAAGATATAATAATAAGATGAGATAGTTTAGTTTTATATAACCAATCCTTTCCTAAGAGGTTATTTTTTGATTGTTAGAAGTTCTTGAGTTGTAAAGTTATTGAGTGAAGGACTCGAGTTAGTGACTATTAAAGATTGAAAAATGCTGGATGCAAGCGCCGGGTGTAACCGGCTTGCAAGCGGCTTGCTTACATCATTTAATAAAACGGTGAGTTTTTCATCTATTTACCTTTTTCTCTCCATTTCTTCCCATCTCTATCTCTCTCTCTCTCAATTTCGCTCCCCCCTTCCTCCCTTCCTGCATCTCCATCTCTTCTGCGCCGACAGAGGCCGACAGAAATTAGGCCCCCTTTTTACTCTCCATTTCTTTCCCCCCTTCCTCCCTCCCTCCCTCCATGCATCTCCATCTCGTCTATGCCAACAGAGGCCGGCAGAAATGAGACCCCCTTTTTACTCTCCATTTCTTTTCCCCTTCCTCCCTCCCTGCATCTCCATCTCATCTGCACCGACAGAAATGAGGCCCCTTTTTTTGCTCTCCATTTCTTTCCAACCCCCACCTCAAACCCTTTCTCTTCCCCCACTCGTCAGTGTCGACAGAAATGAGGCCCAACCAGACTGGCATGGACGAGCTCTTGGCTGTGTTGTGGTACCAGGTGAGGTCCTTTGACATGGCCGAGGTTGCCCAAAAGCTCAAACTGCTCGACGATTTGATGGGTAATGTCAGGGAGATGGTCTCTCTCAACTCGCATACGAGACCGTTCATTACAACCCCTCCGATCTATGAAGATGCAAGCTTGCTTTGTTGATGATTTCGATTTTTTTTTTTGTTGGTATTTTTGGATTTGGAGTTTGCTCGTATTGATGTATTGGATCTTGTATGGAAGACAAAAGTTGATGTTACAGTTTTGGATTATGAGATTTCAATGGCTATAATGTATTCTCAAGTGGGATACAAGGCATTAGCAAGGCCGTTCACAAAGAACGCCCCAGGGACCAGTCTTCACAGCAAACTATATGAAGAAAAAGTTCTTGAGAGAGAGAGAGAGAGAGAGAGTTCAATAAATTACACAGAAGTGTTATGGTTTTCGAAAGGAGGGGGAGGGAGGAAGGGGTTTCGGGGAGGGGGAAGAAGATTGGAGAGAAATGATTTGCGCATGAGACAAATCATCTGGGATTGAAACGATTCATTTTTCATGTATGAGCAGACGGTAAATGGGAAGAAGACAGTAAATGGAATTTTTTTTTTTAATAGATACTGACGTCAGCCGACTACACGGCGATTGTACGTAGCAGAACTGTTAAAGATTACTTAAAATTAAATTAAACTAAGACGTCGCCTCTAAAGTAGAAAAGAAAATTAATGCCCACAATTAATATGATATTTGAACTATTCAAAAGATGCAAAACCCAACGAAAGATGGTAAATAAATTTTCATCAAATGTACTTTTGGTATTCTCTTCTTCCTAGTTTCCATCGAAATTTCAACGCTTCTGTTCCTCGTACATATATGGTTGTATTATATGGAATAGAGGTTTTTTCATCACCATTATATGCTGTGGAAGATTAGTGAGGTTTAAATAGTGAGATGAGATCAGTTGAGATGAAAGTTAAATAAAATATTATTAGAATATTATTTTTTAATATTATTATTGTTTTAAAATTTTAAAAAATTGAATTATTTATTATATTTTGTATAGAAATTTGAAAAAACTATAATGATTAAATGAGATAAGTTAAGATTAACTCTGAATCCAAAAAAGACCTAAACAGAAATTCAAAACATTGAGTTGTTGATTGTGTGGACCAAGAACGTTTTCACTGGCATTGCTGAACTTGCTCAGAGAGAGAAAAAATAGAATATTGTTACATCCACAAAGAGATACACAAAATAATCTCACAAATTGACGTTGCTTTATCTAATCTCTTAAATCTATTCTATGATAAAAATAATTTTACAATTTGACAGATCACATCAAATTACATCAATTTGTGAGATTATTTTTATGTAATTCTTTTATGGCTAAAGTATTTAAAAAAAAAAAAACCTAATGCGTGTGAGATTATTACATATAATCACTTTTACGTATTCTTTACACACTTTATTGATGCGATTAACCAAAATTATTATTTTATATTATAAAAAATTATGTCACTAATCATATTAATAAAGTAGGTAAAAAATATATAAAAATAACTTGATTTTAAATTTTTACCTTTATAAAGACAAGAAAAAGTGCTCCATGGTGGACCGGCACCGTTGAAAATTTCAATGCAGGACAGATTCTTTTGTTTCTTCTTTCCTTTTCTGTTCTTTTTTTCTTCTTTATTACCTTTCCTTCTCGTCCTTTTTTCCCTTTTGCTAGTACCCAAATTACTTTTTTGATGAGTTAGTACCCGAATTACTTTAAACTTTAAAGGATAAAAAGCAAGGGAAACCATATTCCTCTTTGAATGGGGGACATTTTCATAAAATAATTTATAAATATTTATAAGAGATTCATTAATATTTGAGAAATCTCATCCATTTAGTAAAAAGATTGAAAAAATGTGCCCGTCATTTTCCATTTTCTAATCGTAGATTTCCCAAGGAAATCTTAGTAAAGAAAAAAATAATTGACTATATATACATACATAGAGTAGTTCAGGATCATCAGACTCAATATTGCTCTCTCGTATGGTCTTAAAACCATATTTGCTTAACAGAAGGGGTATATGATAGAGAATATGTCAAAGATTCATAGGGAAAAGAAAATTCTATACTGAATAAATAAATAAATAGATTATGCGCATTCAATTATCATATGGATTTTACATTTTCAATTGTCTCATGATGATTTTATCTCCGGATCTTCGCACATACAAGTACAAAAAGAAATAATTTAGAAGACCGGAACACTAAAATCAAAGAAGCATAAGGCAATTTCTAAGATGGATGTGTGTGATGGCCAGCAGATGGAATATCAAGTCTTGCTGCCAGAAAGTAAAAGCAATACAAACTAAAATGAATTGAAACGCATAAAAATACCTGTAATCCCTAGCCACAAATAATATCTACCTTCCCCTCATTCGCTCTCTCCTTCCTTGCTGGCGAAAAATAGGGCATCCTATCCTTTAGATTCACCAAGTAGTTCAACATCCTTCACAAGAACACTCTCCATTCCATCCTTCAAAAGTTGGATTTCCTCTTCTGTCATGCTGCTTTTCGAATGGGGGGCTGTCTTCGTGTTTGACTGCTTTTCAACCTCCACAGCCCAACTATAAATTACCATACCGACGACAGCAAGAATCATCCCCATGATGTTCTTGAAAGTCATTGCTGAATCAAAGAGTAGCCACCCCAGTGTGAGGACACACTGTTTTCATGTGACCTAAAACCTGGAAGGAGACAGCTGAGAAGCGCCCTATGCATAGGTACTGGCTCACATTACAGAACACTGCTAGGGAGCATGAAAGAAGTATGAAAAACTGCACATATTAACACCATGTTATCAGACACGCTTTAAAAGATATACATGAAGGTATATAGGAGTTATTAGACAGATGTAATTGGAAAAAGTATTGAGTTCTTACAATGGCACCAGAAGACATCTGGTAGTTTGTAATAAATCTGCCGCTAAGGTAGTAGTCAACAAATGGGCCAAGAATGAGAAGAGAGAGGGCTTGAATTGGGGCAGTCTTACTCAGCAATTCAAATGATCCAATTGAGTACTTCTTCTGCAGGGAGCCAATTGTCTGATCCACAAATTAAAAATAAATAAATTAACGAGATCAGAGAGCATAAAGTAGAATTAATTGTCAACAAGAGCATGAATATTTGTATTGAGAAATCATCATCCATGATTCATAACCTTCATTTAGCACCTAATTTTTTTTATGTGATCCCTGACAGGACAACTGATACAAGTCCTGCAATCTTTCACTCATGTCCCAAATAATATAACATGCTTAATATTATTTGAATTTTGCATGACAACTCAAACTGTTTCCACTATAGTTCCTAACCCCATTTAAGTTCTTGGTAAGCCCTTTTCTGCCACCATCATGCCTCGCATTTTATTGCATATATCACTGATCATAATATGAAAGGAGTTACCAAGCCATACAGAATTACCTACCACCTGGTTCTAGGCCCTGGCAGGGAAGAAAAGTCATTGCTAAGCAATGCTGAGGTATGACCAAGGTAGCTAAAAGATAGGCTCTTAGGTAGTCATGCAGATATTTCTCTTAGAAAAGATTGTTCTCAAGCACACTGAACATATCTCACATCTACGAAGGACGAGAAAGGTTTCTCTTACAACAGAATGATTACTCTCACAAACAATTTGCTAGGTCATTGGATCCCACATAAATTACCAGAACAAAAGTTCATGTGAATTTCAGCGTTGGAAGAAACAGCTAAGGAAAATTGCGTGAAAAATTACGGAGATACTCACAATCTGCTGCAAAGATGTAGACAAAACTGCAACACAGGCACATAGAAAACCTTTAGCATTAACTTTCACATCGGTTACTGTGCAAACACCCACGCCAAGTACTACGACTACAACAGACGTCTTGACTTCCCTTGAGTACCGTTTGCTGTGAAGCATCCACTCCATCACGCAGACCACTGGAATCATGCTAAGTTTTGAAATCTGCATAGTAGACAATGAGATTAATGGATGGCAAATGGAAGAAAACCGGCCAGGCTGTGGGGAAGGGGAGAAGAGCATCCAAATATGTGGTAGAGCTACTACCACTAAATGCATATTCTATACATTCAATACACTCTTCAATGTCGACTAAGGCTTTGAAAGAAAATAAATAATGACAAACTTTCTCTTCGGTTAATTATGCCTTACAACAAAATGATCAGAATTCATAACAGAAAGCTCGGAGCTGATGTACCCAAATAGACAAGAAATCTATAGAAAATGAGGATGCTAGAAAGAAAAGAGGTTGTAATTCATACTTGGTAGAATCCGACAGAGTTGAGCATGAGGCTCAAGTTCATCCCTGTGATTGACATATTGGCAACAATTGAGAACCAGAGAAGCTCCCACATAGGAACATGCTTTGATGCGGACAAACCAGTAGCATTTGAGACCAGACCAACCAGTGCGGTTACGGCGAAGTGGAACCCAGTTAAGGTTGTTGCTGAAAAGGCACAATGCGTGAAAGGTATTAAACTGAAAGCAATTTTAAATAGCGAGACGTAAAAGCCTTAAGGGGCACTCATCATAATGCATTTATAGGAAGGTTGGTCATGTTCTCTTCTAAGGGTTAAAAAAGACGGGCATTCTAACGCAGAACTGATAATTTTAAGAACTAATACAAAATCAAGCTGAGAAGAGATTAAAATTTTCAAGCGAAACTGCATAACAAATAAACAATAAACAGACAAAAATGAGATCTAGCAAAAAAAAAAATGTAGATTAGCAAGAGGAAACATACGAGGGGGCGGCCAAAACAGGAAAAAATCGAGGTAGAGGTAAAGGGTCGGAGGGTCGGAGATCTGACATCTAAAACATACGAAAAAGAAAAGGGAAATGCGAATGAGAGAGAGAGAGAGAGAGGAAACCGAAGGTGAAAGCATAGCCGTTGGCGGACATGAGCTGCTTGTTGGCCATGATAATTCCGACGGAACTGATGACGTTCATGGCCCACGCTCCGACATCCGACACTGCCGACAACTTCTTCTCGCTCTCCATCACCATCATTCCCTTCTTTTCCGTCCTACTCACAAATCACAAAACGTTTGAATGTAGGGAAAATGGAGAGTGAGGGAAGCAATTGAAGATCCGGACCGTAGAAAAGCAGATCGAAAAGAGACTAACAAAATGAGAAGGGAGGAAGATCGTATGATCAGATACCAAAAATTGCCTCTCCGGCCCTCTTCCTCACCGGGCCTCTATCTTGTTTATAGAAAATTAAATAACCAAACAAAACAAGTATCTTCCTCCCCCCTATAAGCTTAAATTATACCATAAACTAGTCACAAAAGAAAAGGGAAAGGGAAAGAAGAAAGGAAATAAGTGAGGGAGGAAGCAGCGCTCGCCGCTCGGGAAGGAATGTGGAAATCGTGGGCAGATTGTTTCGCAGTTGGAAGCCTTGGCAGATCTCTCACACCCAAGCTGCAGTTCCTATAGAATAGAATAGGCAGCCACGCAACTATACGGCTTTACCATTCCCTATCCTCTGTCTCAGACTGACTCTTCTCTAACGCCCATGCCACCACAATTCCAATGTCTTTCTTTTGTACTTTCTAGTTTCTTTCTATAACGTCAAGACTCAAGCCACCTTAATAAACTACGTTATAATCCGACTTGTCATTAACCTTCCTTCCTCTTGCTTATTTATTTATTTTTTTTTTTTTTTGACGAGGGTATTGGAGATGCGTAGATAGAGAAGGGCCTGGTCTATTAAAAAGTATACAAAAATTTACATAATTTTATATGAAATATCTTATATATTTTTATAATTAAATATATTACATGAAGTCATATTAATTTATAAGTTTATTTTTATACAATTTTTAAAGATCAAACATTTTTCATATCGAATATGGAGACCATGTTTAGCTAATACCAAAATTTTCTAAAATTTCTCCTAACTTATTGCTCAAACATTATTAAAATATTTTTATTTAAATTTTTTTTCTCATTTTTCAAAACACAATAAAATATTTTCAATCAAACTGTTTCATTCTTATTCACAAAATTTTAAAATACTTTAAACATTCAAACAAGCGCTCAATCTTTGCTCTCATGTGATAGGGAAAAAATAGTATTAGACTATAAGGTTATTGGTTGACTCTGTGTTTATTATAAAGTAGATTTGATGTATCAAGCCAATCTGTGAACTTAATTTTTATAATTTTCTCTATATATATAAAATTTCACTAAAATTTCATATAAAAAACATTTCATCTCATCTTATCATATTACAATTTTTTTGAATTTTCACACAAAATATAATGAACAATTCAACTTTTTCAAATCACAAAACAAAATATTATATTAGATGAGAATTTGAAAAAGTTGTAATATTATTTTTTAATATTATTTTTGTTTTGAAATTTAAAAAATTTGAATTATTGATTACATTTTATGTGAAAATTTGAAAAAATTGTAATATTTATATTAGATGAGATGGTTTGGCTTGTGTAACCAAACCAGACTATTAAATTATCATGTATAGATCATATACATCTCATATACTCAAGGTATATAGATTAATTGGTAATGTGTATAATTTTAAGATTTGATTTTCTAGATCTAATACATGTCAATCCGTATTTGTAAAATATGAAATTGTAAGAGCATTGGCATTGGCTTCATCAAAAGCCAAGCCAAATGCAAAAATAGATGAATATGTGAAAAAAGGGCTGCATTGGATTAGTCAAACCCATAAATGGGTAACTTTGAGCTACAGTGTTTGCCCCATTTCCTTCAAATATGAAGGGCTACTGTACACTCATCAAATGAATATTTTACTGCATTTTAATTCATTAACTATATATATATATATATATATATATATTCATATAAGTTAATAAAAATAAATAAATATATTCATATAAGTTAATAAAAAGCAAAAATATATATATCCATATAAATATATATCCATATAATTGCAAAATATGAAAAAAAAATTATAGTATTATTAAAATAATAATATTATATTATTATTTTGATGAATCAAATGGCTAATCCAATGTAGGATTATAGATAGGAAAGTTTGGATTTATGGAAAACTTGTACTTTTTCATCAAATTTTGAAGATGGCTTCGATGAAGCCAATGCCAATGCTCTAAGTATGGCGTATCTGGTTTGTCTGTATTTTAAATACGATATCCACTTTGATGTGTAAATGTTGTTAGCATATAAATACGACAAACGAACGCCACCTATTTAGTATGTCCTTCACTTGTCCTCTGCTGCTGCGGTCACATTTTGTCATGGCATCGTTAATGAACTCAACGTCATATCAAAATTCAAAACTTTATGGAGAAGAACAGGAAATACTTAACATTTATTGAAAGGAGAAAACCCCATTGTAAAACTCCATGAACTTGTATATATTGCTTAGGTTACTTCATGTTGGCTATACATCACGAACCAAAAAAGAAATTATGATAGGACACAGAGAATATTAGTAAGTATTTGTTCTTGTGCTTGTGGCTCTGATTGGGATCTATCAAATGGAGAGCTACTTTTTACAGATTTGAGATGAAGAGCAGACGGTCCGAGGGAGGATGACTTACCAGAAACTTGAGAAACATATAGCCCCAGAAACAAGAAAAGCTTGGGCAGTTCTAGCAATTGAGGGAAGCCTCAGTTTCAGCTGAATTGCCTCAACTAATCTGGAAGCTGTGATCTGTGAATGGACCAATTGTTGTGAAAACAATGATAATAAAGTAAAAAATATGGAATATAAAAGAGAAAAATAACACACGACACACAGATATACGTGGTTCGGCAAATTGCCTACGTCCACGGAAGCTGCAGAGGATTTTATTGCTTGAGAAATCACACTAAAATGGAGGGGCGAAATACTGTTCACCAACAGTGTTGTACAGTACGGCCAAATATGTAGAAAACACATATTTATAGTCAAACGGCAGAAAAAACCCTAGATCTGAAAATATACGATGTTCGCTCGAGCGGCGTGTCAAGCGAACTCCCTTCCGCAACGACTCGAGCTCACTGTCGAGCAGATATTGAGCGTCCAACTCTGCCTGATTTCTCTCGAGCGGCTAATACCTCCGCTCGAGCGAACTCCCTTTCCCGCAACCGCTCGAGCTCACTGTTGAGCAACCTTCGAGCGTTCGAATTTGCCTGACTTCGCTCGAGCGGCGGCCTTCCCACTTGGAGACTGGTACACTCGTTGCATCGTCCTCTTCCTCAAACGTGATATCCTCCACCTCTGCAACTCACTACCCCTATCTTCATGCTAGAAGACCAACTGAAGTTGCGCACAACTTCAGTTTTTCAAGTGTAACACCCTTAATCAACATATCAGCAGGGTTTTTGCTTCCACAAATTTTCTCAAGTAACAATTGTCCGTCATCTAACAATGATCGTATGAAGTGATACCTGATCTGAATGTGCTTGGTCCTGGAATGAAATGCTGGATTCTTGGCAAGGAATATGGCGCTCTGACTATCACCGTAGAGAGTGCCTTTTTTATTCTTCTTACCTAATTCCTACAAGAAGCCTTGTAGCCATATCATCTCCTTTGCAGCCTCTGACACTGCAATATACTCAGCTTCTGTAGTAGACAAAGAAACTGTTTTCTGTAGATTAGAACCCCATGACACTGCAGTACCACCAAGAGTATAAACAAAACCCGTGGTACTCTTTCTACTATCAATGTCTCCAGCTAAATCAGCATCAACATAGCCCTGCACCTCTAAACTCTCTCCTGAGAAACACAAGCAGGTTTCTAAGGAGCCTTTTAGGTATCTCAAAATTCACTTCACTGCTTCCCAATGTTCTTTTCCTGGGTTACTCATGTATCTACTCACAACTCCCACTGCTTGGGCAATATCCGGTCTTGTACAAACCATAACATACATAAGTGAACCAATAGCTGAGGCGTAAGAAACCTTACTCATGTAGTCTTGTTCCTCATCTGACTCGGGTGACTGATTCTTGCTGAGTCTGAAGTGACTGCCCAAGGGTGTGCTAACTGGTTTGGCCTTGTCCATATTGAACCTACTGAGTACCTTTTTCACATACTCAGCCTGTGAGAGTCTCAACGTGCCTCTGACTCTATCTCTGACAATCCTCATGCCAAGGATTTGCTTTGCAGCTCCCAAATCCTTCATTGCAAAGTGCTCTGACATCTGCTTCTTCAGATTGTTGATCTCATCAATACTAGCCCCTGCAATAAGCATGTCATCCACATACAACAGTATAATAATATAAGAATTGTCAAAATGTCTGACATGGCAACAATGATCTGCCTGACATCTGATGTACCCTGCACTGTGCATGAAATTATCAAATTTCTTGTACCACTGTCTAGGAGCTTGCTTCAGGCCATACAAGCTCTTCTTCAATCTGCAAACTGAATCTTCCTTTCCCTGTACTACAAACCCCTCAGGCTGGTGCATGTAGATGCCTTCTTCAAGGTCTCCATGAAGAAAGGCTGTCTTCACATATAACTGTTCAAGAAATAAATCTTCGGTAGCAACCATATACAGTACCATCCTGATGGTTGTGATCTTCACCACAGGAGAAAAGATCTTAGAGTAATCAATACCCCGCTTCTGCTGAAAGCCTTTTACAACAAGTCTAGCCTTGTACCTCTTACTGCCATCATGCTCAGTTTTCACCCGGTACACCCACTTGTTGTGTAATGCCTTCTTCCCTTATGGAAGTTCTGTCAACTCCCATGTTTGATTCCCTAGCAGGGAATCCATCTCATCTTTCATGGCCAGCTCCCACTTGCTAGAATTTTCATCTTGCAAGGTTTCTTCATAACTCTACGGTTCTCCACTATCTGTCAACAAAATGTAGTTCAAGGTTAGTGAGAAACGCTGTGGAGAACGTCTAGTCCTAACTGACCTGCGAACTGCAGCTATAGAAGTGGACGGCTCTGAAACTGACTGCGGAATAATAGGAATGGGTGCACTGGACCCACTCTCCTCGTCACTCACATCTCTACACTGCACTGTGACCTCTGGTAGGTCATCAAATCTTACGAACTCAGACTCCTGAGGAGCTACTTCAGAAACTGTACTAAACTTGTCCTTGTACACAATCTTCTCATTAAAAATCACATTCCTGTTTCTTATGATCTTCCGACCCTGATCATCCCAGAAACGATAGCCAAATGCCTCATCTCCATAGCCAATGAAATAACATTTCTTTGACTTAACTTCAAGTTTACTACGAGCATCAGGATTAATAAGAACATAAGAAAGACAACCAAAAGTTTTAAGGTGAGAAAATTTGACCTCTTTCCCGCTCCAAACCTCCTCAGGCAATTCATAATCTAATGGGACGGATGGCCCCCTGTTGATCAAGTAGACAGCAGTGCTGACCGCATCTGCCCAGAAAGTTGGTGGTAGTCCGGCGTATAATCTCATGCTTCTAGCACGCTCATTTATGGTCCTGTTCATACGCTCCACAATTCCATTTTGCTGTGCTGTCCCAGGAATGGTCTTCTCCATTCTGATACCCTGAGTTGCACAGTACTCCTTGAACCCACCATCAATGTACTCACCACCATTGTCAGACCTCAAACATTTCAGTTTTAAATCTGTCTCTGTCTCAACCATGGCCTTCCAAGTTTTGAACACATTAAATACGTCAAATTTATACTTCAAGAAATAAACCCATACCTTCCTACTATGGTCATCAATGAACGTGACATAGTAAAGAGATGCCACTGGGGAAGGTCCCCACACATCTGTGTGTACAAGATCCAGTTTTCCTGTCTTTGGAGTTTTGCCACTTTTCAAGAAACTGACCTTCTTCTGTTTCCCCATAATGCAACTCTCACACATACTGAGATCAACTGACTTCAGTTCTGGTAGCTTGCCTCTAGACAGAAGTTCTTTCATACCCTTCTGACTCATATGGCCAAGCCTACAATGCCACAAATATGTTGTGCTCTCTACAACGGTAGTAGCAATAGTGTTAATCAAACCGGTAGTCATATATAGTGTACCAGTTTTCTTACCCCAAGCCAGTACCAATGCCCATTTTGTGACCTTCCAGGTGCTATCTAAGAACACTACTGAATGACCACACTCATCGAGCTGCCCAACAGAAATGAGGTTTTTCTTCAACTCAGGAATGTGTCTGACCTTTTGCAAAGTCCATTTGTTCTTGTTAGGGAGTACAATATCAACGTCTCCCATCCCCACCACGTTCAAAGCCTCTCCATCAGCCAGATACACCTTCTCAAAGTCACCTGCAACATAGTTCCGCATTAACTCCCGGTGGGAAGATGTATGGAAGGAAGCCACTGAATCCAGTATCCAGTCATTAACTGGACTATGAACTGCAAGCAATAGTGCATCCTGTACTTCTTCAGTTACAACATTAGCACTATCATTCTCAGTTTTCTTAGGATTTTTACAGTTCTTCTTTATGTGGCCAGCTTTGCCACAATTCCAGCAAATTTCCTGTTGACCAGGCCTTGACTTGCTCTTGCCTCTATAGTTTGATTTTGATTTTTCTCTGTTTGAGTTCCAGTCTTATGATCTCCCTCGAGAATCAACATTCAGTGCTGAACTCGAACTTGAGGTCTCGCCAGAATCTTTCTTGCGTACCTCCTCAGTCAAAATCAAATCACGAATATCATCATATTTTAGCTTAGATTTAGCGGCAGAATTACTAACAGCCATTCTCATGGCTTCCCAGCTATTTGGCAATAAAACCAACAATATCAGTGCACGTATCTCATCATCAAATTCAATTTCAACAGACGACAATTGATTTGTGATAGTATTAAAATCATTCAGATGTTGTGCAACAAACATACCATCCGCCATCTTTAAATTGAATAATTTTTTCATCAAGTGTACCTTGTTATTCGCTGACGGCTTTTCATACATACCTGACAAAGCCGTCATGAGATCCGCAGTCGCATTCTCCTTGATGACGTTGTGTGCAACGGATCTCGACAGGGTTAATCGAATAACCCCCAGAACCTGTCGATCCAACAGATTCCAATCAGCCTCATCCATCTTTTTCGGTCACTTTCCCAATAACGGAAGATGAAGTTTCTTCCCATAGAGGTAGTCCTCTATCTGCATCCTCCAGTAACCAAAATCCATGCCATCAAATTTCTTGATCCCCGATACCTTCACTTCATCTCCAGCCATCATTTTCCCTCAGACCCGAACCTGGTTCTGATACCAATTGTTGTGAAACCGACGACAATAAAGTGAAAAATATGGAATATAAAAGAGAAAAATCACACACGACACACAGATATACGTGGTTCGGCAAATTGCCTACGTCCACGGGAGCTGCAGAGGATTTTATTACTTGAGGAATCACACTACAATGGAGGGGTGAAATACTGTTCACCAACAGTGTTGTACAATACGGCCAAATATGTAGAAAACACATATTTATAGTCAAACGGCGGAAAAAGCCCTAGATCTGAAAATATACAATGTTCGCTTGAGCGGCGTGTCGAGCGCATGTCGAGCGAACTCCCTTCCACAACGACTCGAGCTCACTGTCGAGCGGACATCGAGCGTTCAACTCTGCCTGATTTCGCTCGAGCGGCTAATGCCTCCGCTCGAGCAAACTCCCTTTCCCGCAACCGCTTGAGCTCACTGTTGAGCAACTTTCGAGTGATGGACCAGACTCCACAATACTCAACACCAATTGATGCAACAACATTAAATTTAAATTTCCTTGACAAGGTCAATTATATTGAGGGGCTCCATGCCACAGCTACCCGTTTCCATGAAATCCAATTCGAAACCAAGAGGAGCAATGCTATTGTAGAACATTTGTGAAGCATCATGCGAACATATAAGACGCACCCCACACTCTTTCACCTTAATCTCGCCACTCCAACCCTGATTGTGTGCTGTAATTGAAGTTTTAATGTAGCTCCATCCATCCAAATTATTCCATCGTTCTGAAAACCACTGTGTTGATATGTACACCCAAAACCCAATCGCCCCAACAGAAGAGACTTGAGGGCCTTGAATGGGAACGCATCTTTTTACAAGATCTTCATCGGTTTCAAAATTAAACGAAAAACAGATGTATGGACCAAACTCAAACTCAAAAATCCTATAATTTGAATTCTCTGTCTGGTCATGGACTTCATAAAGAATGAACAAAGCACATCCCTTCCACTTACTATTGTGCAACTCAAGTTTTACAAAGGAACCAGGACTTCTATTGTCAAACCACTTTGGGATTCCATGTACCAACGAACAGCCATATAGAATCTGCTAAGTAAAAACAAAAAGAGTTTAATTGCAGTATTTTAAACAGCCACTTCCAAGAAAACTGTTCACACAACGGGGATTGTGTGTGTGTGTGTGTGTGTGTGTGTGTTGAAAACTTGAAAGTTAGGGAGAGAGAGACTCACATTATAGTCATGCATCAATGGATTATCAACAACCTGCAAAGACATTCCTAGACCATGCAATATACTGTCGCCCTCACCTTTATATTCAACATAAATGGCATGTGAATAGTTTTTTATATTGCAATATGATAAAAAAGAGACATGGATGGGATCTGAGCTCTTTTTTGATGAGTATAGATGTAAGCGCGAATCTCTTGATTTAGGTGGCAAACCTTTCCATCCACTAAGGCGCAAGTCTTTGATGTTCTTTGGACGTAGACTGGGAGATGGCAATTGTGTTATGTTAAACCTAAGGTTTCAAGTTTTGTGTAATTATATATTTACACATGGATTTTGATGATAACAAATGAATTCAAAGAATGAAGGAGTCTCAATCTCAATTTGTCCACACAATGGAGTCAAGCACATCAAGGAACCAAGCATGAGCAAGAAGGAAACAAGTTCACATTAAAGTCATAGAGAATGTTGTAAATCTCTTCAAAATTCGAAATTAGGATTAAGGTCAAAAATTAATATTTTATCATAAAGCATTAAAATACATTTTCCACATGTGCATGAATATTTTGAAAATTAAATTTGAATATTTTGAAAGATAATTGATTGTCATCTTTCACATTGCATGACCATGATTAAATGTTTGAACTTTGAAAATATTAAAGATGATTGATTGTCATCTTTCACATGTGCATGTTTTATTTGAATAATTTCAAAAGTGATTGATGCTTTTCTTGATTTATGCAAAAGAAGATGTCTTTGTTTGAAAAATTTGAAAAGTAAAGTGTGCTCCTTTTGTCATATGCAAAAAGTAAAAGATTAGGTTTGAAATTTTTGAAAAGCAAAGTGTGCTCCTTTTGTCATATGCAAAAAGTAAAAGATTAGGTTTGATTTTTGAAAAGCAAAGTGTGCTCCTTTTGTCATATGCAAAAAGTAAAAAGATTAGGTTTGAATTTTTGAAAAGTGAATGATGATGTCTTTGACATGTGAATCTTTTTAAATTTGAATATGAAGTCTCATATGCCTATAAATAGATCATTTGAGAGCTTCACATTACAACACCAAGAGCATACAACATTCATTCAAAGCTTTCATTCTCTCTTCTCTAAGCATTGAGCCTTAACTCTTATTCATTTTGAGAGATATAGTTTGTGCTTGTATTGTTCTTATTTCACTCATTGAGGAGTGTTTTCTGATATCCTACCCACTATCAATTCTTGTATCAGTAAAAGGGTGTGTACAACCCTTGTGCGTGTAGAAAGTGTTCTACACAGGGAATCGTTGAATCACCACGTGTAAGGTGATTGCAAGTTGACTCGATTTAGAATGTGCTTCCAAGTGCAGAAGTGTCAAGTTGTATCAAGGATAAGTCCAGGATCGTATTCCACAGGGACAATGGGTTATCAAAGCGTATAAAAGATTTGTGAGGAACAAATGAATCGAGTATGTGAGATGAAAATAAAATTAAAATGCTATGCCAAAAAAAATAATTGAAATTGAATTTAGAGTTTCTAAAAAAACAAATTAACAAACACTTGGGTTGGGTTTGAGATTCTTTTTATCTCGGATTCTAGATAATTTCTCGATTAACAATCCAGTCAAGGAATTGATATTCGGAACATAAAAATTAAGCTCAAGTATTTGCAATATTTTCTCAAGAAATTCTCTAATTTACTAGCCAAATTTATATTCATAAACAATCGAAAGAGACCTTGATAAATTCAAGCTTTTGTTGTGCCTTACGTCAACAACAAAACAAGAGCAAGAGCCGCAATCTATTTTCCATTTGAATCCGACTAGTAATTTAGTGAAATCAACATTAAACAATAATATATTGCATCAAACTAGAATCTAAAATAAATTAAATCTCATTCCACAACCCAAGCTTTAGTAATTAGTTACACATGATATTTTTAGTAACAAAAATAAATCTAAGTGGAATCATATCAAAAACTAAGAAAATATAAATAAACTTTAGAATGAAATAAAAAATAAAAAGTCTATAATATCAACTCGAAGAAATAAGACAAACTAAATTAAAGTAATAAAATTGAAACCAACACTAGGTAATAAACTTGAAACTATAACAAGGTAATAAAATTTAAACTCCAAAACTTATAACAAAGTAATAAAAACTGAAACTTATAACAAGGTAATAAAAACTGAAGCTTATAACAAGATAATGAAAACTGAAACTTATAACAAAGTAATATAAACTGAAAACCTTAACAAAGAAAACTAAAAACTAACTCTTAACAAAGTAAAAAAACTGAAACTCTTCACAAAGTAATAAACTCAAAACTCCAAAACTAATAACTTAAAAATTAACCCCGTAAATAACTTGCAAAATACAAAGGAAATAACTTGCAAAATAACTCCAACAAGGTAATAAAATTGAAACTCCAAAAACTCTCCACTGCCTTGATGCCCTTTCTCTTCTGAGCTCTCTCCTATTTATAGGAGAGAGCATCCTACCATTTATCAAGAGTGGGTGGCCAAACTTTGAAGAATGGTGGAGTGGGTGGCCTAACTTGGGAGTGGGTGGCCTAACTTTGAAGAATGGTGGAGTGGGTGGCCTAACTTTGAAGAATGGTGGAGTGGGTGGCCTAACTTGGGAGTGGGTGGCCTAACTTTGGTGTGTGCTGTCCATTTTTCTTCTGCATATGCATGTGCTGCATCTTCCTTTTCTGCATGTGCTGATTTTCTGCTTGCTCCCTTGAGTTCCAGCCTCTTTTAGTATTTTCATAAATGCCCTGCAGTACATAAAAAATGTATTTCTTTCAAAGGCAAATATAGAACTTTATGTATATAAAATATTGACATTAATTAATTTGCATTTAATATTAGAATTTGATGCATAATTAAGTGTTCAATCTTTATTTGATAAAATAAATCACTCATTTAAACAACTTAATTATGCAATTCTAACCTTTTATCACACCCCCCAACTAGCTTTTTGCTAGACTCTAGCAAATAAAGCGAATGAATTCATGCAAATGTCAACTTGAGAAATCTGAGAATCACATGCCATGAAAATAGATTTGTTGAGTTTAAGATCACTGGAGATAGATTAATCTGAATTTCGTATCAACTGAGAGATTTATACACAATTTAGTTAATCAACCAAGGGAATTACATGTAACAAGCTTGCTTTCTTTCAAGTGCATGGAAATGGGGTTAGAATTCCAAGATCGACTACCAGGAGACATTAACAGTTTCAATCACAACAATCAATCTGAGAAAACCACATGGTCTTACTCTAATTCAAAACCATTGTAGCGGTGGCTTTCACGCTATTACACTTTGAAAGGCGCCTACTTCTTTTGTAAGGACCCCGGTAATAGGCAGCCTTTTCCACTACACAAATGTAATTTTTTTTGTTTTTGTTTTTGTTTTTGTTTTCGTTTTTTTTTTTTTTTTTTTTTTTTTTTTTTATCCCTGGCTTGTCCCTTTTCTCATTTAATTCAAATTTCTTCCTAAGCCATTAGGATATGGTTCATTAGAGTCTCAAACAATTGAAGTGTAAATCAACCAACAATGACTCAATGTAATCTTTCTAGGCCTTCCGGGTATGTGTTGTGTGTGTTTTAGCAAAACTCTGAACATCTTTCCCTTGGTTTAACAACTAAATAAAATGGATAAGTCCCTCTTTTGACATATACTCATATTTGCACTACATTCCACATGTTCCAATACTTCAACAAATCATTTTTTTTTTTTTTTTTGTACTAACACATCTTCAAAAAAAAAAAAACTTTAACAGAAAACTCTCCCCCCAACTAAATTTGACATTGTCCTCAATGTTCAGCAAATGAATGTTCGACAACATATATTATTCAGGTATGAATTGAAACAAGATAAACACTGCAGAACATATATTGAAACGAAAGAGTAAAGAGGAAAGATGTCACCTGAAATACTCAGGTTGTTGGTTGCTAAGAAGATACAAAAATCGTACCTGCAAAAAGAGAATACGAGAAAATTAGCAAAAGATTACTAAATTTTTTTTTTTCTTTTCGGTGGATCCGTCCGTGACCCGACAAGTGTGGCTGGAGATTTGAAAAAAACGCCTGATGTTGTTGACAAACGAGATTGAAGGCTCCGGACTGGTTCTTTATGCTCTCTCTATAAAATCAATCTCAAAGTTCATTCAATCCGCATCAAGTTTTCTTCTTATTTCTATAGCTCATCTGCATCCTTCACATTCTCGCCTTAAGTTCTCAATCCCTTTCTCAATGGCTCATTCTTCTACATCTCAACCTCCTGTCCTTTCTGCAGCTGCCATTGGTGCCATGTTGCAGCAAGAAAATAACAGCATGGCTAATAAGTCAGACTCTGATGCTATCTATGATTTGGTGAGTCTCGGAACTCGCTACTCATCCTCCATTGTTGCTTTTTCCCAGCGGGTTCAAGCCAAAAACCATGAGGTTGAAAGGCTAAAAGAACAAATTGTTGTACTTCAACGCATTGTTCAAGAGTCTCATACAAGGGAAGGAATCCTTCGGCAGCAGAATAAACAGTTGAAATCTCTATTGAGTTCTTCATTCCGCTTGCCAGCTCCCATGAATAGGGCTGACATGATTTTGTATGAAGAGAATGAGCGTCTCCAAATTGAGGCTAAGAACCTCAAGTTTATGTAAAAGCATCTTTATTTATTTATTCTCTTTTTTTTTTTTTTACATTTTCCAGCATGTAAAATTCAAAAAAATGGGGAGTTTCATCTGCTTTCAACTCATTACTAGAAACAGCTAAAATAAGAACTGAAAATTCAACGAAAAACTGAAGGAAAGAAGAAAAAGGAAGTACCTGGACGGCTTGAAATGAATGCAATCAAAATAAAAATAAAAACTGCAAAACAAAAGAAAACAATGAAAAGAACAGGATAAATCAATGACCATCAAATTGGATCAAGCAAATGTAGAGTAGATTCCTCAGGTGCAAAGTTAGAAATAAAAGGCTTGAGCCTTTGACCATTAACCTTAAAAGCATTTCCATTTTGAGGATTGACAACCTCAATAGCACCGTGAGGGAAAACTGTTTTAACCACATAGGGGCCACTCCATCGGGACCTTAACTTGCCAGGGAACAAATGAAGTCGAGAATTGTAGAGTAAAACCTGTTGATTAGGCTCAAATGATTTTCTTTGAATATGCTTATCATGGAAAGACTTCATGCGTTCCTTGGACAGCTTAGAATTATCATAAGCATCCCTCCGAAGTTCCTCTAATTCACAAAGATGTAATTTCCTCAAAGATCCAGCTTGATCAAGATCAAAATTAAACTTTTTGATGGCCCAAAATGCACGGTGTTCAAGCTCAACAGGGAGGTGACAAGCCTTACCATAGATTAACCGATAAGGAGACATACCCAAAACAGTTTTATATGCAGTCCTATATGCCCATAATGCATCGGTTAATTTCAAAGACCAATCCTTTCGGTTCGGACTCACAGTTTTTTCCAAAATGGTCTTAATTTCCCTATTAGCAAGTTCAACTTGGCCATTTGTTTGGGGATGATATGGGGTAGAAATTTTGTGGTGAATGCCATACTTATGCAAGAGGGCAGCAAAAGGCTTGTTGCAAAAATGGGTGCCGTTATCACTTATGATGGCCTTAGGCATGCCAAATCTAGCAAAAATATTTTCCTTCAAAAATTTAAGCACCACCTTATGGTCGTTTGTTTTACATGGTATGGCTTCGACCCATTTTGAAACATAATCAATGGCCACTAAGATGTACAAATAACCAAAAGAAGAAGGAAATGGCCCCATAAAATCAATTCCCCAACAATCAAAAATCTCTATGACCAAAATGGGTTTTAAAGGCATCATGTTTCTTTTCGTGACAGCACCTAATTTCTGACATGACTCGCAAGTCTTGCAGAAACTATATGCATCTTTAAACAAATGAGGCCAATAAAAACCACTTTGTAAAATTTTAGCAACTGTCTTGTGTGCAGAAAAATGACCCCCACATGCCTCACTGTGGCAAAAAGAAAGGACAGCTTGCATCTCATGCTCAGGCACACATTTTCTAATGATTTGATCAGGACAATACTTGAAAAGGTAAGGATCATCATAAAAGAACGATCTCACCTCATGCATGAACTTTCGTATATCTTGAGCACTCCAATGAAGTGGTGTTTTTCCTGTCACCAGAAAATTAACTATATCAGCAAACCAAGGCAAATTTTCAACCAACATAAGATGTTCATCAGGAAAAGAATCAAGAACAGGTGTTGGTTGTTCAGTTTCAGCAACTGTGAGCCTAGACAAATGGTCGGCTACCACATTCTCTACTCCTTTCTTGTCCTTGATGATGATATTGAACTCTTGGAGTAAAAGTATCCATCTAATCAACCTTGGTTTTGCATCTTTCTTTGTCAATAAATACTTGAGAGCTGCATGGTCAGTAAAGATGACTATAGGAGAACCAAGAATATATGCACGAAACTTCTCTAAAGCAAATACTACAGCAAGTAATTCTTTTTCAGTAGTAGAATAATTTTTTTGAGCAAAATTCAAAGTTTTACTTGCATAGTAAATGACATAAGGAAGTTTGTTCTTACGCTGTCCAAGAACAGCTCCTATAGCAAAATCACTTGCATCACACATGATTTCAAAAGAAAGTGACCAATCAGGAGGTTGAAGAATCGGAGCAGTGGTTAGCAAAGTTTTAAGCCGACAAAAAGCTTCTTGACACTCGGGTGTCCAATCAAATTTTACATCATTCATCAATAGCTTACATAGAGGCTTAGAAGTAGAGCTAAAGTCTTTGATAAATCTCCTATAAAAACCCGCATGCCCAAGAAAAGATCTAATGTCTTTCATTGACTTAGGTGTAGGAAGTTTAGAAATCAAATCGATTTTTGCTCTATCTACTTCAAGTCCTCTAGATGAAACAACATGTCCTAGAACAATGCCCTGTTGCACCATGAAATGGCACTTCTCCCAATTAAGTAGCAACTGCTTCTCTTCACACCTGGCCAAAACAGCTTGTAAATTGGTTAAACAAACCTCGAATGAATCACCAAATACAGAAAAATCATCCATAAACACTTCTAAAGTGTTCTCAATCATGTCACTAAAAATGCTAAGCATGCATCTTTGAAAAGTTGCTGGTGCATTGCATAAACCAAAAGGCATTCTCCTAAAAGCAAAAGTACCAAAGGGACAAGTAAAGGTGGTCTTTTCTTGATCCTCTGGTGCTATTTCCAATTGATAGTAACCGGAGAACCCATCTAAGAAACAATAAAAAGCATGTCCAGCGACTTTTTCTAACACTTGATCAAGGAAAGGCAAAGGAAAATGATCTTTCCTAGTGGCGGCATTCAACTTCCTATAATCAATACACATGCGCCAACCAGTAGGAATTCTTGTAGGAATCGATTCATCTTGATCATTTTTAACAATGGTAAGCCCAGATTTTTTTGGAACTACATGAATGGGACTTACCCACTTGCTATCCGAGATGGGGTAAATGATACCCACATCAAGCAATTTCAACACCTCATTTTTAACCACTTCCTTCATTGTGGGATTCAACCTTCTTTGCATTTCCCGAGAAGGTTTTGCATTATCTTCTAAATAAATCCTATGGGTACACTCCAAGGGACTTATACCTTTTATATCAGCCATTGTCCATCCAATAGACTTTTTATGCTTCTTAAGCACATCTAGCAATTTATCTTCTTGTTCACTAGTTAAGTGAGAAGAAATTACCACAGGGAAAGTGCTTTGTGGTCCTAAGAAAGCATACTTCAACTCCAATGGAAGAGGTTTGAAGTCCAAAGTTGGGGATTGCTCCTCCGAAGGTTTGAGAGTTGATGTCAATGGTGGAAGTTGCTCAAATTTTGGCCTCCATGGTGGTGTAACTTGCTGACCTATTGAGGAAACAAGAGATGAGTCATTAATATTATCAACTATTTTCAAATCTTCTTCAAATTCCTCTAAAGAATCAATAAGTTGAAAGTAATGTGCAGAATTGTCATCAATGAAATTTTCCAGTAAATTCACTTCATGAACTTCTTCAACTTCTTGCGGTTGCCTGCAAAGATTAAAAATATTTAGCTCCAAGGTCATATTTCCAAAACTCAATTTTAAAACTCCACTTCTACAATTTATGAGTGCATTAGAAGTGGCCAAGAAAGGTCTTCCTAAGATAACCGGTGCTTGGAAAGTAGAATGATTAGTCAATTGCATGTCGAGTACGACAAAGTCTACTGGATAGTAGAATTTGTCTACTTGAACCAAAACATCTTCCACAACACCTCTAGGAATCTTTATAGACCTATCTGCCAACTGCAATGTGATAGAAGTAGATTTCAACTCACCCAATCCAAGCTGAACATAAACATTATAAGGCAATAAGTTCACACTTGAACCTAAGTCTAATAATGCTTGGCCTATTTTTGAGTTCCCTATCATGCAAGCTATGGTAGGGGATCCTGGATCCTTGTATTTGGGAGGAGTGTTGGTTTGGATAATAGCACTAACCTGCTCAGTAAGAAAAGCTTTCTTTTGCACATTTAATTTTCTTTTCACAGTGCATAAATCCTTTAAAAATTTAGCATAGGTAGGAATCTGTTGAATAGCATCCAATAATGGTATATTTATCCTAACTTGCTTAAAAATTTCAAGGATTTCAGCGTGATGCTTATCTTTATGCAAAGGGATTAACCTTTGAGGAAAAGGTGCAAGTGTAGTGCTTGGGACACTTTTAGATTCCAAAGGACCATGAGCCTCATTTTCAGAAGGAGGTTTAGAAATGTTACCATTCTTTTCTACCTCTTGATCTGGGATGCCGATCACCTTACCACTTCTCAAGGTTGTAACAGCCTTGACTTGCTTGACATTTGGATCTCCTGCCATACCTTGAAATTGCTGGTTTTGGCCTTGTGGATTAGGCTGAGATTGTGCAGGGAACTTCCCTTTCTCTTGAGTGCTCATGGTTGTGGTCAACCTTGTGACTGACCCTCGAATGTCAGCAATTGCTTGTGAATTTTGACTGTTGATAGCAGCTTGGCTTTGCATGAATTGTTGAAAATTGGTGGACAGCTGCTGAAAATTGGTGGATAATTGCTGGAAATTGTCTTCAAGGTTCTTTTTCTGAGCTGGCACCATGTGGTTGGCATATTGAGATGGTCCTGAACCTCCTGGGGTTGTATAGGGTGCAAATTGTGAAGGACCAGCTATGTTGGTTGCAGGTACAGCAGCTTGTTCACCCCTCCAACTAAAATTAGGGTGATTTCTCCATCCCGAATTGTAAGTGTTGGAATAAGGACCTGAAAAAGATTTAGCAACCATATTAACAGCATTAGATTGATCCAAAAGAACTTCTTTAAAAGCTGGAATGGTTGGGCAATCATTAGTTGAATGCCCTTGGCCCTCACAAATATTACAGCTCAAGGTAATCTGAGGTACAGCTTGTACTTCATTCACTTTCTTCAATTCTATGGTTTCTAATTTCTTAGAAATCATAGCCAACCTAGCATTCAAATCATCTACTTCCCTCAGATTATATTTCCCACCCCCTGAAATTGTCTTTGAACTTTCCGACCTATTATGAACATCAGATGTATCCCATGATTGTGCATTTTCAGCTAGATAATCAAAATACCCAAAAGCTTCCTCAGGTTCTTTGTTAAAAAACTCTCCATTACACATGGTCTCCACAAATTGTCTCATCTTTGGTTGCAACCCCTCATAAAAAAAACTAATGACCCTCCAATTCTCATATCCATGATGAGGACATGCATTTAAAAGGTCTTTGAATCGTTCCCAACAATGATAAAATGTTTCCACATCCTTTTGGCAAAAATTCATGATTTGTCTTTTCAAGGCATTGGTTCTATGCATGGGAAAAAATTTCTTTAAAAATTCAGTTTGCATTTCTTGCCAAGTCCCAATGGATCTTGGTCTTAAGGCATTCAACCATGTCTTAGCCTTGTCTTTTAAGGAAAATGGAAACAGTTTCAATCTTATGACCTCTTCAGTGCATGTTCTATCCATGAATGTGGAACACACTTCTTCAAACTCTTTGATATGCAAGTAGGGGTTCTCAGATTCCATACCATGAAAGTGTGGTAACAATGGAATCATCCCAGGTTTGAAATTAAAAGCATTTGCATTAAGAGGTAAAATGATGCAAGAAGGTGTGCTAGTCCTAACAGGCTGTAGATATTCTCTAAGTGTCCTGTTTGGATTACCCACTTCCCTATCCTGATGCTCATTTTCAGCCATGATGCTATCAGTGTCGGCTGATGATTCAACGGAAGATGATGCAGAGCTAAAAGATGTCAATGATTCTGTCTTAAACAGTCGAGATGTATGGTCTCTAGTCCAACCAGTCATACAAACAAGAGCAGATGATCAAGGACAATGAAAAATAAACAGAGAGAAGGGAAAAAAAATTAGATGTTACCCAGGCTGTGAAGAGGTTCACAGCTCCACATACGTCCTCTTAGCAGTAGAGAAATGCTCTAATAAGCACCAGTTGTCCCCGGCAACGGCGCCAAAAACTTGACTCGATTTAGAATGTGCTTCCAAGTGCAGAAGTGTCAAGTTGTATCAAGGATAAGTCCAGGATCGTATTCCACAGGGACAATGGGTTATCAAAGCGTATAAAGATTTGTGAGGAACAAATGAATCGAGTATGTGAGATGAAAATAAAATTAAAATGCTATGCAAAAAAATAATTGAAATTGAATTTAGAGTTTCTAAAAAAGCAAATTAACAAACACTTGGGTTGGGTTTGAGATTCTTTTTATCTCGGATTCTAGATAATTTATCGATTAACAATCCAGTCAAGGAATTGATATTCGGAACATAAAAATTAAGCTCAAGTTTTTGCAATATTTTCTCAAGAAATTCTCTAATTTACTAGCCAAATTTATATTCATAATCAATCGAAAGAGACCTTGATAAATTCAAGCTTTTGTTGTGCCTTACGTCAACAACAAAACAAGAGCAAGAGCCGCAATCTTTTTTCCATTTGAATCCGACTAGTAATTTAGTGAAATCAACATTAAACAATAATATATTGCATCAAACTAGAATCTAAAATAAATTAAATCTCATTCCACAACCCAAGCTTTAGTAATTAGTTACACATGATATTTTTAGTAACAAAAATAAATCTAAGTGGAATCATATCAAAAACTAAGAAAATATAAATAAACTTTAGAATGAAATAAAAAATAAAAAGTCTATAATATCAACTCGAAGAAATAAGACAAACTAAATTAAAGTAATAAAATTGAAACCAACACTAGGTAATAAACTTGAAACTATAACAAGGTAATAAAATTTAAACTCCAAAACTTATAACAAAGTAATAAAAACTGAAACTTATAACAAGGTAATAAAAACTGAAGCTTATAACAAGATAATGAAAACTGAAACTTATAACAAAGTAATATAAACTGAAAACCTTAACAAAGAAAACTAAAAACTAACTCTTAACAAAGTAAAAAAACTGAAACTCTTCACAAAGTAATAAACTCAAAACTCCAAAACTAATAACTTAAAAATTAACCCCGTAAATAACTTGCAAAATACAAAGGAAATAACTTGCAAAATAACTCCAACAAGGTAATAAAATTGAAACTCCAAAAACTCTCCACTGCCTTGATGCCCTTTCTCTTCTGAGCTCTCTCCTATTTATAGGAGAGAGCATCATACCATTTATCAAGAGTGGGTGGCCAAACTTTGAAGAATGGTGGAGTGGGTGGCCTAACTTGGGAGTGGGTGGCCTAACTTTGAAGAATGGTGGAGTGGGTGGCCTAACTTTGAAGAATGGTGGAGTGGGTGGCCTAACTTGGGAGTGGGTGGCCTAACTTTGGTGTGTGCTGTCCATTTTTCTTCTGCATATGCATGTGCTGCATCTTCCTTTTCTGCATGTGCTGATTTTCTGCTTGCTCCCTTGAGTTCCAGCCTCTTTTAGTATTTTCATAAATGCCCTGCAGTACATAAAAAATGTATTTCTTTCAAAGGCAAATATAGAACTTTATGTATATAAAATATTGACATTAATTAATTTGCATTTAATATTAGAATTTGATGCATAATTAAGTGTTCAATCTTTATTTGATAAAATAAATCACTCATTTAAACAACTTAATTATGCAATTCTAACCTTTTATCACAAGTGTAGAGGGTGTTCTAAACGGATCCTTTGTAGCGGTGTTGTTCAAAGGTGTAATAGGTTTTTACCTCCACCTGAAGGAGGTTGAATAGTGAATTCGGGATCCTCAGGGGGTAGCTTGAGGCGAGGACGTAGGCAGTGGGGCCGAACCTCGTTAACATACTGAGTTTGATTCTCTCTTACCCTTACTCTTTATATTTATTGCTATTTCGTATTTTGTTTATATTTGATATTGTATATTTGATTTATAATTGTTATTTTTTTTTAAATACAACTCAATTCACCCCCCTCTTGTGTTAGTCATCTGGGCAACATGTTATAGCAGTTCTCTCCAATCCAAGAAATTCCAAACATTCCATGCTACTCAAGTCTGGAAATTTCTCTAGTCTTCGGCAGTTGCGTAAATCCAGCTTTGTAAGAGATGACAAACTATATATAACACTCGGGAAAATCGAAAGGTTTTTGCAGCCATCTAAAAACAATCCTCTAGAAATGCCGGATAAATTCTTAAATGATAACGGCAATTCTTTTATGGCAGTATAACCCAAAGTAACTTCCTTCAAAGATGTCATATCTCCCACAATATCTGGAAACTTCTCAAGTCTTAAACAATTATAAAGATAAATGTTTTTAAGAGATTTCAAATTGATTTTGTCTAGAAGGCTTTTAAGACATCTGCAGAAATTTAAATACATAAATTGAAGCCGTTTGAGAACTCCAATGGATGGGTGGACCTTAGACAAACTTCCACACCATGAAAAGTTTAGTGTCTCAAGATTGGGCTTCCGCTGAAATCTGGTGTCTCGATCAGGTTTTTGGACCAACTCAAGTCAATGCGTTTCAAGCTTCCTAAACTCTGCTATGGACCAAAATATAGTCGTTAATAATTAAGAAACTTCTTCGAAAAAATAAACGAACAATAGAAGAAGAAGAGAAAATCTTACCTTAGATCCCTTCCATAGTTGTTTAACTTGGCTTTCATGCATGCTGAGATCAACCAGATTATCGGATTGGAAATTGCTCGAAAAGGATTTCAAAGGATACCGAACTAATTCTATGACTCGCAACTCATTGGATGACAAGGATTTTAAAGTATCTCCATTCCATTCAATTGCTGATGAGTTGCCATAAAAGCGGCAATGGTCAATCTTAAGAATCCTCAACTTTTTCATCTTTGAGAGGGCCTCAGCTCTCAATTTTTCACTCTTTTGAAAAGGTAAGTTTAGGACTATGCCTTCAACTGGTTCGTTTCCCTACAAGAACAATAAATTAGTTGTTGTGGTGGAAATATTAGACAAATACTTAAAGAATGTGTATAGCAAAAACATACTTCTTTATGTTCATAGCTACACTAGTGATCACTTACATTTTTACTCTTTAATACACGGAAGATGTCCTCATAACACCACAATCTAGTACGTCGACCAGGATCTTCAGGACACTCACGACGAACTATTTCCCGACCCATTTTTCGTAGCAAATCATGCATCGACAACTTCCCATATGAGATGGTTATGAGGGACTTGTCCATGAGAACATCAAGGTTGATGCCTGGATAGTAACCAAAACTTTCTAATACATCCATTAATTTAGTATCAAGCTTCTCCCCTTCAAAGAAACATGTGATATCCAAGAATAACTTTTTCTGCAAATACTCCAGTCCATCAAAACCTATCTGAAGTACATCCAAAATTTCCTTATTAGGATTTTCTTGTAATTGATCCCAGGCACTTTTCCATGCACCCTGTGTTCTACCAAACAAGAAGGAACCCAAAACTTTAAGAGCTAAAGGAAGGCCTTGAGCATAATTCACGAAGTACTTGGACATATCCACATAGTTTTCTGTAGGATGGGGTTTCTTGAAAGCTGACAAACTAAAGAGTTGCAAAGCTTCATCGTCATTCAACTCCTTAACCTTACAGATACCACTCACATGTCTTTTCAATAAATGACCATCTTTGGTTGTTATAATGATTCTACTTCTTATATCAAACCAATCGTGACTCCCTGCTAATCCTTCTAGTTGTTTTTCACTATCCACGTCATCAAGGATAACAAAAACCTTTCTTTTATGTAGTCTTTTCCTTATCACATTGATTCCATCACCATCATCCCATACATTTATTTCTTCTCCCGTGATCATAGAAAGAAGTTGTTTTTGTAAGTAAACTAGACCACCATTTTTAGTTTCCTCTCTACCACAAGTAATAAAGCTCCTAGCTTTAAATTGACAGGAAACTCTTTCATAAATGACTCTTGCCAGAGTAGTCTTGCCGATTCCACTCATCCCATGAATTCCTATAAAGCGAACATCATCCAACCCTATACCAATTAAGTTCATCATTTCCTTGACACTAGAATCTATTCCAACAAGTTTCTTGTAATCACTTGATAATCTACAATTCAATCCAATGAATATCTTCCCGGTGATTTCTTGGATAAGTGGTGATTCGCAGCTGTAGAAAAGATTGGACAATTAATTTTGATGCAAGAGTACATGTGATAGTCATAATGAAGAAACAAAACTTTAAATAATGCGCCCTGTTTGGCATGATTCAGCAGAGAAATGGAGAGTTCTTTAGTTCATACTAGGTTTAATTTGTATAGTTAATCAAATAAGGTACTCCTAACTGAAACTGTGCGATTTCTTGTAGCAATGAAGGGTCAATAATTTGAGAATGATAGAGGCTAAAAAGATTTGTCATGTCAGTCAATTGCGGATGGTTCCGAAGTGCCAAAAGCATTTTAATTCATCAGTTCTTCATTGCTTGACTATAAGATGCAAAGTCTTTTTGTCATCTCTATTGAATCAGTGATCGTTAATCGTATCAAATCTTAGCACTGAAAGGTTGGGATAGATCAATTAAATAAAATGAGATGATGATGTAGCTCAATAGAATACAAAAAAGATGTTTCAGAAATTATATAGGTAATAGAAAATCAAAGTTTACTATTTAGTATTTTCCCAAGGTTTCCAAGTTATCTATGATATTCTTAGTGAAATAATGAAAGAATATATGTTACCTATCATGCAAGTGCCATCCGGAGATATTCCCCACCGCTGTCAAAGCATCTCTCCATGTTTGCATCTTCTCCTTGTCAACCTTAAGGCTTTCTTCAAGCATAGAAAAAGCTTTTTCAAAAGTTCCCGTTTGATTTCGTACGTCGGAGGGATCCACATGGTAGAATATGGGATAAACTGTCAGCCTCTTTTCTCCCATGCATTTGACGATCTCGGCAAGTTCCATCAAGCACCATTTGGAAAAGGCGAAGTTTCTTGACATGACGACAATCGCGTACAAAGATTCTTGTATTGCTTTCAAGAGTTCTTCAGAAATATTTTCTCCTCGTTGAAGTTTTCCATCATCTTTAAAGGCGATAATGCCTTTCCTTGTCAAATTGGCGTACAGATGGTCCGTAAAACACATGCGGGTGTCTTTGCCGTAAAAACTGAGGAAAACCTCGTTTTCCCACCCATGCTCTGACGGCGAAGATGAGGAGGAGGCTGTTTGAGTGCTCGTGGACGCCATTGGAGACTCACAAGCTTAAACTTTAAGGCAATACTAATTTTTCTGACTAATTAAGAAAACGGGGAAGAAGATTGCAGTAATTAAATTCCTCTGGCTTTCGGTTCTGCGAAACGGTCAACGAGAGGCCAACTTGCAGAGTAGAGGGAAAATCACCATAAACGCGTACTTCAAGAGTACTATAATGCGAGTGTCTCCATTTCAAGAGTATATTTTTAAGGAAGAGAAATGATATTTGCAGTTCTGGTTGTGCGAGTGGCGTGTATTCGTTTTGAAAAAAGTGAATTAATATGGGACCTAATAAAAAAAAAATTGACTTTTTAATAGTGAACCATACTTTTTTTCAAAGCGATTGTACGGCGTTTGCACATTCTATAACTGTATATAGCATTACTTTTTTAAAGAAAATGCTTGGTTGCCCTTTTCCATGCCCCTCAAAGTGACCGATGGTCACAAAAAAAAAATTTTAATTTTTTTTTTTTTTTACTTAGTGATTAAGAAAGTAATTTTAAGTGTATTGATATTTTTTTTGTATTTTTTAAAAATATTAAAAAAATCTAAAATGAAAAAAAAAACAAAAAAATGATCGTGTGGTCAAAATGAGCTATGCACTCTGGGCGGCAGAGTAGCACCACTCTATTTTTAAAGAGTCTTGTTACGGTACAAGTAAAGTCAGACATTAATTTACGTATTAATATTGATTATTTTATATTTAAAATTTAAATTAGTACTATTTTTAATAAAGGAAAATCTAGTTGTAAACACAATTATACACTAATATGTGTATCAATCTATTATGATTAGTCAAAAAGTAAATTTTATTAAAAATAATGCTAATTTAAATTTGAAATATAAAGGAATCAATATTGGTATATAGATTAGTACGCGACTTTACTTGTATATAGTAAAAATCTTCAATAAAATATACTTTTTTATCAATCACATTAAATTAATACACATATTAGTGCACAATTATTCTTACAACTAGATTTTTTTATTTTTAAAAGAACCTTGACTTAAGCTTGTATATTTTAAAATTTTTATTTTTTAATCTTTTTTTTACATTTTTAAATAGATTTAAATATTTTAAAAGATAAAAAATATATATCAATACTTCAAAAATTACTATCTTAATTATTAAGTTTAAAAATAAAAAATTATGAATGATCAAGTGGAGAGTTCACGTTAGAGCAGCCACATTTGAGCAGTTCACATTAGAGCAGCCACATTGGAGCGACAGTAGTGTTTTCCTTTCTTATAAATGTAACATAATTATCTCCTATTCAAAATCTTTACACCACACAACACTCTTTTTTATTATTTTTTTAATATATTAATATATTATATTAAAATAATAATATTCATTGGCCTTGTATACTAAGGCCCTACTCAAATAATAAACAATAAGGCCTATGAATATTATTATTTTAATATATTATATTATTATATATTAATATATATAATATAGTATATTATAGTATATAATACTATAATGATAATATATTATAATATATTATAATATATAGTGATATAATATTAGTATAATTATTAATATGCACTATATAATATTAACATAACTATTAATATAATAAACTACAATGATATAAGATTTTAAAATTTAATATTATATTAATTAGTAATTTATCATATAATACAAAACTATTTTATATATAATTATATATTATATATATGAATTATATATAATATAAAAAATTAAAATATATATATGAATCGGTTCGGTCCGGTCTGGCTTGGTTTTAGAAAAAAAAAAATTAAAACTGAACTGATTTTGACCGGTTTTAAGAAAAATAAAAAGTATACTAGATCAAATCAAATTCAGTACCGAATTGAATCCACCGGTTCGGTTCAATCCTGTTCAATCCGATTTATCAATTCACTAATTTTTTTTTTTATACCCCTACCTCCGATCAACAAGAGAGCTTTCTTTCTCTGGCTTGGATAATTGAGAGACGCTGGGGTCGGGTGTGATACCCGTTTTTACCCTTGACAAATGAGATACTACTACGAATGAGTTTTAGCAAAGTGATTTATATGTAGACCTTCATGTATGTGATCACTTTTTTTCAATTCTCATTTATCTTCTACCCCAACGCTTCCTCTCTCTCTCAAATAAAGCTCTCTCACACCCCCACTTTTCTATTATGTCTTTGTAACGTCCTCGGAAAGCTTTCCACCAGTTTTCAAAGGTCTAAACTCTTTCGATGAATTCAATGTTCTCCATTTTTCTTCATCTATCTTTTTTTTTTTTTTTTTTTATCGATGCTATAATTTGTTTGGTGATATGTTTGATGGGTAACATGTATTTATCTGAGTTTTGTTTGTTTTTTTTTTTTTTTTGGAACTAATCTAAGTATTCTTGCAAGAAGTTGGAGGAATTTGAAGAAGAGGATGAGGAGGAAAAAGTCGGTGAAGAAGCTACACTTGAAGCGATAATCTCATGAGATTCCATTAATGGAACTTCATTAACGAGGAAGTTATTTATGAATTCCATCAGGTCAAATGGGCTTGTCATTAGGGGCGGAACCAGAAAATCTGGTTTGGGGGGGCAAGTTACAAAAAAATTAATTTTGGGGGGGTCAATTACTAATTTTTCATATAATTTACTTTATAAAAACACTTAAAATTTTAATTTTCTTCAGATTTTGAAAGGTTTGGGGGGGCCAAAGCCCCCCCAAGACTCAGTGTAGTTCCGCCCCTGCTTGTCATGCTTTTCTCTTCCTCTTTGATTTCAGTAACGGAGGATGATTGCAATGATGTCTAAAAGCTAATGGAAAGTTTTACGAAGACTCAGCTTTAAAGAAGTTAGAGAGAGAGAGAGAGAGAGTTGCAGGTGAGGGGGGTGGGGGGAGGGAGACGAGGGAAAATAGATAAAAAAAAATATTAAAATAAAAAAAAAATTCTATTCATAAATCCATATCCCACACACCACTTTTTTTTTATTTTTTTCTCTTATTATTATTTTTTTTAATTTTTTTCTCTTATCAAATATATGGTATATGGATAATAAGTAAAAAAAAATTAATTATTTTAAGAAAATAAAACTAAAAAAAATAAAAAAATAAAATAAAAAAATATGTAGTGTGTGGTGTATGGAGCTTATAAATAACAAAGCTCATTTTTAATTTTTTGTAGTTTTATTCTCCTTAAAATAATTAAATTTTTCTATTCATTATCTATATACTAAATATTTAATAAGATAAAAAATTTAAAAAATAACAAAAAGAATAATATGTAGTGTAAGAAACTTACTAATAGAATTTTTCTTAGTGTAAATTTTAATTTGCTACACGTCTTACGTGGTGGACTTTTATTTAAAATGGAGTTTTCACCCCGTTGGGAACATTTCTCTAATTTTATTTTTATAAAAAAAGTTATTGCATCCGCCTCCCCAAGTGGAAATGTAATAATATCAAACTGAAATTAATTTTAATGTAATGGCTCGGTTATTAGAGTGGTACTACTATGTCGCCCATATCTACCCGCTGCAAGTTATTGCTAGGCCAAAATGAGCTTTTTATTTTTTTTATTCATATTTTTTTATCATTTTAAAATATTTTTAAAACATATAAATATATTAATAGTCACTTCCTTAACTAATAAGTAAATAAAAAAATTAAAATACATTAAAATGAGGTGTCAAAATAAAGTGTCAAAGTAGCATTATTCCAATTATTAAGATCTCATAATTATTTTTAAAATAATTGTTAATATATCACCTATGTAGAAAACTTTCACGACAATCCTTGGATAATGATTTTGATTTTGATTTTGGAAATCTAGTAATCAACCATCAATAAAAGAGTCAAAACTAATTCGTTTTTCTTTTCTATTCTAATTTCATTTTCTTGGGTGGACAAGAGATGAATACAAGGAAAACCCATTTGATTCTTCTCATCAGAGTTTATTTTGGAATTTAAACTGGGATGCGGGCGCACACATATATACGTATGTATGTATTTACATACGATTATGAATTGATTTTTGTTGGTAGTGGCCAACTGCTATCCAAAAGCATGAGGTATAATTTAATTTAAATTTTAAATTTTAAATTTTACGAATCAAATTTTAACATTTAAATATCGTAAATGATTGCTCTACACACAATTAAAAATAAAATAACTCATATAGATATAAATCTTTCCAAATCTCCATGCAAGTTTCAATTTGAAGTGACAGCTTTTCATGGAAGGCAATAATCGCTTTATACTTTTATTTAACCCTTTCAATGTTATAGTTCACAGTTAACACTCGAGTATTTTAATTTTTTTATTTTTACTTAATGGTTAAAGAAATTATTATCAGTGAAGTGATATATTTTTTTAATAGTTAAAAATATTTAAAAAATAGAAAAAAAACAAAAACAAAAGTTCCAAATACACTCGGGGGCACGCCCAAATGACCGGGCGGAACCCTGGCATTGTCCATCTAAATTATGGGTGATACTGATACATTGATATCCAAATGACTCGAGTACCAAGCAAAATCCTCGAAACTAATTATGAACATGTGAAACCGAAATACAAGAATGACAACCCATACAAAAATAAAATTTAAAAAAAAAATTAAAAAAAAAATCACATATGGCAGCCAATCGCAGCCAGAAATGGTGACAAATGAAAAACAATACCTTCCTTCTACAACCATCTCCTCCACCTATATGTATATAATTATTTGTCTGCCATAGATACATACATTACAGCATGCGCACTAAGCCAGAGGTGGGATGTGCTTTCCAGCACGAAAGCACAATCAGCTATTCATACAACCACGACATTGATACATATTAAAGGTATTATACACGACAACCATTTCACACATGATATCAAACCTCTGTTCCATCACTCCCTGCCCATTGAAGAATGTCTTGGAGCACCAGGCGGTGGCGTTGGCTTTGGGAAGTTAAAGCCTCCAATGTTGGGGGTTTCCACATAGGGGCTCTAGCGCGTCCAATTGTTCCAAAAGGAAAAAAGGGGGAGGAAATAGCATAAGATCAGAGGAAACAAAAGAGAAGATGAATAAGGGTCTTCATCCTAGGCATATGTAAATTGGCACACCATTTAGGCCAATGCTACTGTCTATATCTTAAGTGTGCATGTTCAGTCGCGATCTTCCAAATTCACCCCTATGCTTGTCTTAGACTCCATGAAACCATGGAGTAAATTTTTTTACCATAAGAAGATCATCAATTGTCTGTGCTCTTTTTTTTTTCCTTTTCTTTTGCCTTTTTTCCTTGATAGTCTCATCATGAAACCAAAACCTACAGCTACCTAATAAAGTAACAAAATTCTATCCAAGGAGGATCCTTCCTACTTGGTGGGAGCTATGCTAGATTTTGTAGTCTTTTACAACTTTCCTGAACTTCCATCCTCTCGATTTTGTATAAAAAAACCAGTCCAATTTGTGACAAACTTTTTGTTCATTTCTTTCTTGAGTGTCACACAAGAAAACATCTACCGATATTAGAGAGTTGAAAAGCTAATTCTCGAAATTTGATGACAAAATCTAGACAATTAATACAACTCAATCACGTTTGGGATTAAACATGTGACATGTTGAATTGATTAACAAAACTCATGAACTTACTAGAGGGAAAGAAAGGTACCTCTCGTACAGATGCGGAATAAGATGTATCTTTAGGATTTGAAAATTTCGGTGAGGTACTAGGAGAAGTAGCATCATTGCTCGATTCACTTCCATTCATTTTGCTGGATTCGCTTCCATTCAATTTGCTTGATTCACTTCCATTCAGCTTATGTACTCCACCATTTAGCATCATTTCAGGATCATTTCCGTTGGCTGTTTTAACCCTCTATATGTATAGCATAGTATCTGTTAGCCATCTATGGTGAGAATTTTGATATTAACCACACGAATTTGTGGAAAAGGCACCCAAAAATATACCTGGAAGATTTTACCAAGAGTTTTCAATCCCTTCGCTCGTGCACGGAGCTCCTCTTTCTTGGCATTGTTGTCTTGAAGAACCTAAGTACAATGTATAGATTACACACAACAAATTTTGACCAAATTTCAACTTCAGTTTTCTACTACTGGAAATAACAAGAGTAAAAAAACAACCATCTGACAAACACGTGAAAGAGTGGCCTCAATATCAGCTACATTAAGCTTCCACAGGGAATCAATCATCAGTTTTTTGTGAGATTGCAGGTAAGCTTCAAGTTCTTCCTCTGAATAGTTTCCTTCTGCACTCAGTTGCTTTTTCATGTCTTCCTGTAGCTGGATCAAAGCAATTGCACCTGGAGCCACCAGCAACAAAAACCAATTCATCATCATATGCAATTATTTCCAAGGTGGTCACTCTACACAGAGAGTACAAGTACACAGTTTATACACACAAAGAGCACCCCAGATAAATGCTACCTCGGCACCAATTGCCCCAACCTAATAAATGATCTAGGTGTCATACATTGGTGTGACTACACAAAAAAATATTTTTTGTAATAGTGGATTTTATATCATAAAAGAAGGCATAGCCTAAGTACACGGGTTGAACAAAATTACCAATGCATTGCAATGAGACACAGATCTAGGGTTTCGAGGATGATGATAAATTATTATAAAAATAGCAATCCTAAATAAACAGAAAGCTACTCTATTGATTCCGCCTTTAGCCAGATATGACCTGAAGGATCAAGTCAATGGGTAGCTTTCAAGACACCATCACAACATGACTAGATGTCGCCATGGGCCAAAGCTAGCAATATGTACTAACCTGTTGCTGCTGTTACTTGAGATTTAATGAAATGCCCTTTGTTTCTAAACCATTCAGCAATAAATGGCACACCCAAAAATATTGCCTTCTTCCCTAGCTCTTTGGCAGCCTGCCTTGCATATATATAGCCAATTGTATTCAACATATCACTACCATAAGCTGTAGAAAAAAAGACAATATAATTCATGAGAAAGAATCATTTGCAATGAATTAGTAAAGATTCAAAAACAAAATACAGAAAATATGAATATGTACACCAAAAGATTCAGACTGCACAATAAATATACAAAACTAGATCTTTTCCACACAGCCCAAGTCATTGCACGACTTGCTTGCTGATATTTAAACCTAGCAAAAAAAATCTCTCAAAGATAATCAACAAGCCAATAATTCACTGTACTTTGACTGGTCTCCATCGACTATCCCACCATACAGATAATGACATTAAATGGTGGTAATTTTATTTGCAAAGTCAATTTTTATGTTTATAGACTAATTTTTATGTTTATAGACTAATTTCATAATGAAATGGTCATCTGACTTAATCTCCAGATTAAATTTCTTAACATATCTAGTTGGATTGAAATTTTTCAAACAGAATAATGCCATTGAACATTAGAAATAACTAAATTTTTTTCTATAAGTGAACCAAATTAAAAGTAAAAATATGAAACAACTAAAAGACTAAAAATAACTAGATTGACCAAGGAGTAATGGCAAGAATTACCCGCATTGGTTAGCCTCGCCACTTCAGCTTCAGCATTTCTCTCAAACTCCTCTTTGTTTCCTTGCACATATTGGTTGAGTCGATCTTTCAGTTGTTCTACAAGCTTTTCTTCTCTTTCCTTTTGAACAATCTGCACAAATGAGGAATTTGCAAAAACAATCCAAATGAGCATGAGATTTTGCGCATCTAAGACAGAATGAACATAAAACAAACAACAGTTGTTTGCTCATTTCTATTATTATTTTCGTTGTTGTTTACATTGGTAAATACTTACAAAAAAAAAATTGTGATTGGTAAATAACTACACGACACGGGACTTGAACCCATGACCTCACCCACACCTCGTAAAGGAGGGGATGTCTTGGGTTCCTCACCACTTAAACGTGCAAAAGTTGAGAGAGAGAGAGAGAGAGAGAGAGAGAGAGAGCATCCAATGAACTTATATCATATACCAATAAATAAAGCAAAAAGTAACAATCACAAGAAAGGGCAGAATAGTAAAAAAGGTATTCATGCCACCACCCTGATAGAGCTCAATTACATTTCAATGTCTCTGATAGGAGAAAATTTCCCTACTATATTACCCCAATTAATCATGTCTTTCTCCTCTCTCATTTAGTATGCTAACCAGCAACAAGCATAACTCCCTAAGAACAACAAGAAGATGGTACATGTCAAGAAACAACAAGAAGACAGTAGACGAGCATAGCAATGTTGGGATCATCAATTCATTGCAGCTGCACAGCCCAATACTTTTGGACTTCTCTATTCCACTACCACAAGGATTTCAATAGCATTTGTTTTCAATGTTCTGTGGTATTAAATAGGTTGTTCTTCAACTTCCTTTTTTTTTTTTTTTTTGATAAGTAAGAGATAAATATTATTGATCAATAATAGGCATGGCCCGTGTACACAGGAAGGCTGTTCTTCAACTTCCTATTAATTTCCTATATCTTTTTCCGAAAATATCAATTGGCACATGCATATGTTGCTCGTCCTAGTTGCCAATAATACTTAATGGACGTATGTCCATGAAAGATTTCTTCTTCTTTTTTTTATTGGCACCAGGTGTCTAAGAACAGCATCCCGACTAATTCCGAGGGTGTACAAGCCCTCAGCAAAGAGTTTCCCGCAAGTACATATCGGGTAATTCAAGTGAAAAATCCCCCAGTCCGATGGCCCCTAGAAATTATTTGCACCCAGTGGTATTTGAACCTTGGACCTTGAAGGGAGCATACCACCAAAACCAAGGTCTTTATCACTCGAGCTAACCCCCCTAGGGTTATTCATGATAAGAGAGTTTTTTTATATATAGGTAACAAAAAGTTTTGTTCATAATAAAAGGCATAGTCAAGTGCATAGGACATATATATGAGTAATACCTTTTTTTTTTATATATAAGTAAGGGATAAATATTATTGATCTGAATGAAATAGGCATAGCCCTTGTACACAGGAAGTATACATAGGAACACCTAAATACATTCTAAGACAGAAAATCATGAATGTTGTCCCCGTTTAGTACAATAGCGGAAAACCAAAGCAGTAAAGTCTGAAGAAAAAAGTTCTTCAGCTCCGCCATAGTGCGTTCCTAGTCTTCAAAGCAACACACATTCCTTTTCAACCAAATACACTACATAATACTCAACGGGATTATCTTCCACACTGCTGCCACTTGATGACAAACTTGTATCTTCCTCCAACAACCCAAGAAATCCACCACCCTCGAAGGCATAACCCAAGCCACATCAACCCTATGAAAGATCTCATCCCACAGCTCCCTTGTTACCTCACAATGCAGTACGAGGTGATCCACAGATTCTCAATTCTTTTTACACAAATAACACCAATCCGTCACTACACAACCCCTCTTCCTCAGATTGTTCGTGGTCATGATCTTCCCAAGGGCGGTGTTCCATACAAAGAAAGCTACTTTGGAAGGCACACATGAGTAATACCTTAACATGAGAAAATTGAAAGATGTCGATGGCATAAAATTTTCTTGTCTGCTCCCGAAAAGAATAGCCAAAAATGGCAACCTCTCAAGAAGTAAATCACAACCTAACCATTTATGTATGCAAGAAAGGTTCAAATATTGGTATAACCTCTGGATAAGTAAATTGTAATTACCGACAAAAAAAAAAAAAAAAAGTAAATTGCAATCTAACCATTTCCATATGCAAGAAAGATTCAAATATTGGTAAGTTAGTTCTATTTAAAATGTATGGATACACCTTTATTCACCTTTCAACATTTGTTTCTCTTCAAAAGTTTTGAGACTTTTGTTCAACATTGACCCCTAGGGCATGTTTGGACACTATGAGAATTCTCAAAACTTCTCGTAATTTCATTCACATACATCACTCAAACATAGGGCTGCAAACGAACCAAGTTGAGTCAAATTCGAACAAGGTTACTCGAGCTTAATTAGCATGTTTACTCATTCAAACTCGACTCAAAACTCAAATATCATTGTTCGAACTCGGCTCGTTAACCATTAATGTTGTTCAAATTCGGCTCGAGCTCAACTAAAAATAAACAAATGACTTGAGCTCGAACTCGATTTTTCTTCTCTTTTCTATTTTTGGAAATCACAGAGGTCCGCAATCGAGGCTTCCTTCATTCTTGCTATACCAAAGAAATCGGGATAAGTTTCCTTAAGTACCTTGTCACCACACCTTATGTCATGCCAAAATTTGATTTGACCCGTCACCCGCCTCAAAACGGGTAAATCTTGAAAATTCAATCCATCCAAGTCGAATGTGCTTCTAGAGCCCCACCCCATAGGATCCACTCACCTCGATCAAGCACCAACCTCCCCATGCTCTACCATATTTTGAGTTTAAAACTGTTTTCTACAAAGCTCCATATTTTATGGGATGCCTCTATAGTCATTTGCCCAATAACGCTTTATTAAAAAGCTGCAAATTGCGGATACCCAAGCCTCCTTTGGAAATTGGGGAACAAGCGATGGCCCATTTTACCAAATGAAATTTGAACACATCGTTCATCCTTCCCCATAGAAAATTCCGTTGTATTTTCTCTATGCGGTGAGCCACCTTTGATGGAAGCAAAAATAAAGAGAGGAAATATGTCAATAGGTGAGAGAGGGTACTTTTGATAAGTGTAACTTTGCCACCTTTGGATAAATAGGTCCAAATATTTCATAGGTAGATGAGATATCTTACATCCCAAAAAATAGTAGCAATACTATCCACATTATGCACGTGCCCCAGAGGAACAACCTATGATTTTCCCAAGTTCACCTTCAAACTGGAAACGACTTCGAAGCATAGTAGGAGAGCCCTCAATGAACAAATATGATCTTGGCTGGCCTCACAAAAGAACAGAGTATTATCGACAAATAAGAGATGAGAAATGTTGATTGAGCCAGTATTTGTGTCCCCCACTGTAAAGCCAGATATAAACCACCCGCCACGACCTCATCGATCATTTTGTCTTCCATTACTAAAACGAATAGTAATGGAGATAACGGATCCGCCTGTCTCAATCCCCGTGAGCTCTAAAAGAAACCGTTTGTTGTGCCGTTAATCAAGATAGAGAAACGTACTGTAGAGATGCAATGTTTGATCCATGAGCACCACTTCACCCCGAAGCCACATTTCTCGAGCATATAGAGTAAGAAGCTCCAATTGACTCGATGATAGGCCTCTTCCATGTCTAATTTTCAAAGAAGCCCCAGCTCTCTCACTTCGAGTATACTGTTTAAACATTCGTTAGCAATAAGCACTGGACTGGGTATTTGCCTCCCCTTCACAAAGGCATTTTGGGGCCTCGATATTACTTTCCTCACCACCATGCTTAACATGTTCACCAAGACTTTTGAGATGATTTTATACAGCCCACTCACCAAGCTAATAGGGCGATAATCCTTAACCTCAACCACCCCTGGTTTTTTTTGGAATAAGAGCAATAAAAGTTGCATTGAGACTTTTTTTGAACAGTTGATTTTCATGGAATTCTTTAAAGGACCCCATGATATCACCCTTAATCACTTCCCAACAAGACTGAAAGAATGCCGTAGTGAAGCCATCCAAACCTGGAATTTTATCCCCTGCCATGCCTTTTAACACTTTCCGAACCTTCATTTCTTCAAAATGCCTCTAGAGCCATCCTTTTACTTGTGGGTCAATAGTATCAAAAGTAAGTCCGTCTAAGCTCGGTCGCCAAGAAAATTCTTCCGAAAGTAAATTCTCATAGTAGTTGACAATATAATCCCTAATCTCAGTTTGGTTAGAGATAGTCACCCCATCTGCCAGTAGGGAATCAATGGCGTTGTTCCTTCTATGTGAGTTATCCGCCCAATGGAAGAACTTGGTACATTTATCCCCCCCTCCTTCAACCATGGGGCTCCAGAATTTTGTCTCCAAGATATCTCTTCCATGAGGGAGATCCTTTCAAGTTCTACGGATACTTGAGTTTTGTGAGCCCTTTCCACTTCTAACATTTCCTATACCTCCAATATGTTCTCCATACCCTTAAGTTCCTCCGAGAGTACTTTCTTCTAGTCTTCCACATTACCAAACACCTGTTCGTTCCAGCTCTGCAAATATTTTTTTAGTGCCTTCAATTTACATGCTAGAATATAACTTGGAGTTCCTTGGAATTGATAGGATGTCCACCATTGTCTAACTCAGTCGATAAAGCCCTCAGACTTCAGCCACATGTTCTTGAATTTGAAGTACCTTGGATCTCCATGTATTCCTCCACAACCAAGAATGATGGGAAAGTGGTCTAAGCATAGTCAGGGAAGACACTTTTGAATAAGGTTTGGAAAATGTGTTTCCCAATCCGAGGAAACCAAGAATCTATCAACCCTTGACCAAGAAGGAAGTTCACGATTGCTCGACCTAGTGAAGGAACCACCTGTACGCTTCCATGAGTGCATTATAAGCATACAAATCTGGCTCGTGCCCAGCTTCTTGCAGTTGCTTAAATATCTCATCCATTTTTATGAAATAAAGTAACTTGAAGTTATAAATTTAAAGCATAATATATAAGATAAATGTAATAAACTAAAAAATTTAATATATATAGATAATATAATAAATCAAAATTTCTAGTTGTATGATATATTATTATACAACTTATCCTATACACACTTTGGGAACATAATAAATATTTTAAATAAGGTAAACTATAAATAAATTAATAATATATAATTAAGTATATAAAATATAACTAACATGTAATAAATATAACACATACATATATAATACATATTACGAGCTTTAAAACGAGCTCAGACGAGTTAAGTTGAGCTTATATGAGCTTTGCTCACGAGCTTAAACCAAGTGGAGGCGAGTTTATACAAGTTTTGCAAGTTTAATATTCGAACCTATATTAGTATTTACGAACATCTCATTTATTAAATGAGCCAAGTTCAAACTAAGTATACACGAGCCAAACTCGAATTATCCACAAGCTACTATGTTCATTTGCCATCATACTCAAACACAAAACACTTTCAATTTCAAATTTTCAACTTTTTCATTTAATCATTATTCAAACACAAAAATCAATACAAATTTTACAAACTTCAAAACAAAACACAAAAATTAATACAACTTTTGCAAACTTCAAAACAAAAATAATATTAAAAAAGCTGTTTGAATTTTATAATATTTTTATTCAATTTTTTCTCTCTCATTTTCCAAAACCCAATAAAAACATCTTCACTCAAACCATTTCACTACTATTCACAAAATTCGAATATACTCCAAGTGTCCAAACATGCCCTTAGTTTCATTCCTTGTTTTTTTATATAAGTAAAAATATTTTTTTGATAAGTAAACAATAGTATTAATGATTATAGACAGAGTCCAAGTACACAAGAAGGTATACAAGTGGAGCACCTATCTAGTTTTAGCTATTAGATACAAGGAAATCATGAAAACTTAAGCCATTAAAGTCTATTGCTATGGCCCAAAAGCATAAAGTACGGAAAAATAAAGACCGAAGCTCCTCTAAAGACCGCTCCTTATCTTCAAATGTCCGCTCATTACGTTCCTGCCATAAGCACCACATAATGCAGATAGGCACCATCTTCCACACTGCCTTGATTTGAGGGACCCCGCCCGGAATTGACCAGCTGGACAGAAGCTCAACCACTGTAGCCGGCATTACCCAGTTTAACTCTAAGCGACTGAACACTTCACTCCACAAAGCTCTAGCTATCTCACAGTGTAGCAAGAGATGATCCACTGATTCGCCCTCTTTTTTGCACAAACAACACCAATCTAAGATAATTATTCGACGCTTTCGCAGATTATCTGTTGTCAAAATCTTCCCTAGAGCCGTTGTCCATGTGAAGAAGAGTGCTTTGGGGGGTGCCTTATTTCTCCACAAACTTCTCCAAGGGAAATTGGAATCCGGTCGAAATGTGAGAGATTTATATAAAGAACGGACTGAGAAAGTACCTTTACCTGCCGGTATCCACCACAACTTATCAGCACACGAAACCTGTATTCTCACTACATATACCTGGCTGAAAAAAGCCTCAAAACTGTCTATTTCCCAATTTTGGGCAGCTCTACTAAAAGTGACATCCCATTGGACTTGGTCCCCTGAGAGAACCATAAGGTCTGCCACTGAGGCATCTTGATCACAAGCCATTCGAAATACAGATGGAAAAGAATCTTTTAAGGCCTGCTCCCCACACCAGATGTCCCTCCAAAATTTTATACGAGTACCTTCCCCCGCCACAAACTTAGTGTGTCGAACAAATTCTCCCCATCCTTTTCTTATGTGCTTCCAAACCCCCACTCCGTATGTCCCATTCCCCTCTCGAGTACACCATCCGCCCCATAAGCTACCATGTTTGTACTCTACCACCAATTTTCAAAGTGCTTCCGGTTTCATATTATATCTCCAAAGCCACTTCCCCATAAGGGCCCGATTAAAAGTTCTCAAATTCTTAATCCCCAACCCGCCTGACTGAACTGGCCTACATACCTTTGCCCAGCTGACTAGATGGAATTTGTGTTCCTCCCCCAATCCGCTCCATAAGAAGTCTCGATAGAGTTTTTCGATCCGGGCCGCCACACACGCTGGGATTGGGAAAAGAGACAAGAAGTAGGTTGGTAAGTTAAAGAGGGTACTCTTGATTAGAGTCACCCGGCCTCCTTTAGACAGGTACAATCTCTTCCACCCTGCCAGTCTTCGGTCAATCTTTTCGATCACTGTATCCCAAGTAGATATGGCCCGTGAGGCGGCTCCCAAAGGTAGTCCCAAATAAGTCATAGGGAGGGACGCCACCTTACACCCAAGAATGCTGGCCAGCTGTCGAGTGCTACTTACATTCCCAACTGGTACTAATTCTGACTTATCAAAATTCACTCTCAATCCTGACGCTGCTTCAAAGCATAAGAGTAGCGCCTTCAGAGTCCTCAACTGGTCTTGCTCAGCCTCGCAGAAAATTAAGGTGTCATCTGCAAAGAGTAAATGGGATAACGTGATAAAACCCCTATGAGAATCTCCAACTAAGAATTCAGCCATAAAACCATTTCTCACCACCGCCTCTGTCATCCTACTCAAAGCTTCCATGACAATAACAAAGAGTAGTGGGGATAAAGGATCTCCCTGTCTTAAGCCCCGAGAGCTACTGAAAAAACCTTCTGGGCCACCATTAATCAACACTGAGAATCTTGCCGTCGAAATACACCAACTGATCCATGAACACCATTTTTCTCCAAAACCACATCTCTTCAGTAAATAAAGGAGGAAGTCCCAGTTAACATGATCGTATGCTTTTTCCATATCTAGCTTACAAATTATACCTGCTTTACTAGACTTTAATCTACTATCCAGGCACTCATTGGCAATTAGAACAGAGTCTAGAATTTTTCGACCCTTTACAAAAGCATTTTGAGGCTTCGAAATAATCTTACCCAAAACTGCCCCTAATCTGTTGGCCAACACTTTGGAGATGATTTTGTATACCCCATTAATGAGGCTGATAGGTCTGAAATCCTTCACTTCTGTTGCTCCGGGCTTCTTCGGAATCAAAGCAATAAAAGTGGCATTCATACTTTTCTTGAATTTTCCAGACAAAAACAATTCTTGAAACACTTTCAAGATATCCTCTTTCACAACCTCCCAGCATGTCTGAAAAAAATCCATAGAAAAGCCGTCTGGACCTGGTGCTTTATCTTTCCCCATTCTTTTCACCACTTTGTATATTTCCTCCTCCTCAAAAGCTCTTTCTAACTAGGCCCCTGTCTGAGAGACAATAGAGTCGAAACCCAATCCGTCTACTTTTGGTCTCCACCCCTCTTGTTCTGTAAATAAGTGTTCAAAGAAGTTTACCACATGTTCCCGGATCATTGGAGCCTCCACGCATTCTATACCATTAATATTCATCATTTCGATAGAATTGTTTCTCCTATGAGAGTTAGCCACTCTATAGAAGAATTTTGTGCTTCGATCTCCTTCTTTCAGCCAAAGTGCTCGTGACTTCTGTCGCCAAGAGATTTCTTCTAAAGAGATCATTTTCTCCAACTCTGATGCCAATTCAGCTTTTTTGGCATTTTCAATTGTGTTGAGGGGTCTATTTTCATTAGTCCTCTCAATATTCTGTAACTCCTCTAACAAAGCTTTCTTTCGTTCCCCTACATCACCAAAAGTTTGTAAGTTCCAAAGCTTTAAATCATTCTTTAAAGCCTTTAGTTTACCTGCGAGTATGTATGATGGAGTACCATGTATCTGGTATGAAGACCACCAAATTTTCACCCTATCCACAAAGCCCTCGCTCATGAGCCACATGTTTTCAAATTTAAAATATCTTAGCCCTCCCTGAATACCGCCACCATCCAGTAAAATAGGGAAATGGTCCAAGCATAAACGCGGCAACCTCTTTTGACACACATCTGGAAAATGAGATTCCCATTCCGGCGGAAATTAGAAATATGTCCAGCCTAGATCACGTCTGACTATTGGACCAAGTGAAGGGTCCACCTATCAGCGGAAGATCCAGCATATTCAAATCAAAGATACATTCAGAAAAATCAGTCATTGCTGGGCGTAAATGAACATCTCCTGATCTTTCACTAGGGAACCTAGTGACATTAAAGTCGCCGCCGAAGCACCAAGGAAGATCCCAGCAGCTGTAAATTCCAGCAAATTCCTATTAATATATATATATATATATATCAATAGGAGTAACCAAGTACACTGACATATACAAGAAAACACCTAGCCCATACTAGAGAGCCCCTAATGACCCAAAAATTCCGTGAAAAACTCCCCAAAATACACCAAGCCTAAATTGGAATGGAACACACCTCCCCAACCCCAACCCCTTATTTCCTGTAAAACTAATACCCTACCCGAAACTCCCTCTACGAAAATGTCTTCATTCCTTGAGCCACATACAAGTAAGTATGTCATTATGTACGATTACACTCCACTTCCTTATAAAGCCCTAGCCTCATCTTCTCTTACTCCTCAAAAGGCAAGTCCCATTTCTTCCATAACGCTGGAATGTTAGTGTCATATTGTATCATCAGGCAAATGTAAAAATAAAAAATAAAAAAAATTTTGGTATGGTGTTAATTCATTAATTCCTGAATAAGATGCTTGCATGGTACACTGATATCAGTCAAATAATTGTGGTCTGATCGCCAAGCATCCATTTCAGAGCCATAACAAGATCAACTTCATGGTGCATAACAAATAGGGTTGTTCATGAGCACAACATAAATCTAATCATATGTTGTACCTAGATTTTAGTCAAGAATCACCAGCTTTGGAACTGAAACTAAGAGAACTATATCACACTTACTAGTGTGCAAATTCCCTTCCCCTTCTTTTTACTAAAGCATTTTTATTTCCATCATGACTAAACATCCAACTTCATGTTCTCACAACAGAAACAAGACAAGACCCTAGCAATGGTACAAATAAATGAGTACGTGAGGTGCAGTACAAGATAATATAAAATCATAACAAAAAGCTCAAATTGATGAGGCATTGTAAACTCATACCCTCATTTTTTCTTGCAGCTTTTTAGTGTCAAACTGTTCCCCTTCTGTAAATATGTCCAGTGAAGCCATTGATGCCATCGCAAGCTGGCCTATATATTCCTCAAAAAGCTCACTTCCAAAAAGCATCGCAAAGATAGCTGCAGGATCGATAATTGCTTCACTGCAATATTAGGGAACCATGCGATGTATCATAAAAGAATCTTCAAATCAAATTTGACAACAATTTTATTCCATTCTAACTACATATAGTACAAGAAGACACACACACCATCACTCTTGAAATACATCTATTGATAAATTAAGGACAAAAAACTAACGTCGAGATTCCTGATTTCCCAAAAGTGTCATATGCTTCTCGTTGGGCTGGATCACTCAATACTTGGTAAGCTTCACCCAAAACCTGAATCCAAATGAATGAAAGAAATACATACATATAAATATTTCCAATGGTTCAGAACCCTATGAGGGTAGACGAAACATGGGAATTAGTACTGTTCCTCAAAATTTACAGATTGCAAAAGTATCATTCCTAATGTTTTTAGTAGATTAGTGGCCAGTGATTATTTCCATGTTGAATATGCATGTAGAAGGGAGGGCTCTGGTCACAATTAGATAAAAAAAAGGATACGCTCAATTATATAGAAATAATAATAATGATATTAAATTCCCTATAAATAAATGAATAAATTTGAGAGTGACAGCCAAATGGATCAAAAAATACATATTGGGCTTGGGAAGAAACCAAGGAAGTTTGGAATATCGATCCTGGACAGTAGGCTGCTGAAACAGGAGCTTTTGTATCTTCTAGGTGCAATACAAAACACAACTTACTTTAAGAATTTGCAGCAGAAGACAATATTAAGTAAGCAAGAAGGAAAACCTTACCTGAAAATTCTGTGCCGCAAGAGGATCATCTGGGTTTTTATCTGGATGAACTTGCCGTGCCTGCAAGCAAGAAATAAAGATGATCCATGAGATCAAAGAATTCGTTCATTCTTAGCTAGTGGTCTTCAGCATTACAAAGCATGTCAGGAGTCGGTTACGCTAGACATGAATGAAAGAATGCATATTAAATCTTGTGCTGGCATGATCTTCCGGACAAATAAACTTTAAACGGCATCGTTTACTTTAAACGGCATCGTTTACATTCACAGTTTTGGCCAACCTGATGAAAGTTTCTTTAGCAATTAATCAAATATATATCAGACGTATATTTGACGAATAAGTAATCAGACAGCTGGCAAATAAAACGCGATAGAAAGAAGAAAACAAAGAGCCAAAAAAAACACAGGGAAGACGGTAGCGGGGAAGTCAACTCTGTGCTGCAAAAGAAATCAAATGTTAATAGATCCACCGTTCGACCAGGGAAGTTTTAGCTAGAACACCATAAGAAAAGGGCAATAAAATCTGAGGCATGCCCTTAAAATTGAGATTACTAACAATCAAAGGTATAGTAAATTTCTAAAACTTATCGCAAATAATCAAACCTAAAAGAAATCCTCGAAGATATCGCCATTTCTCAAATTTGTCACAAATAATCAAACCTGAAACCTATAAGATTAGATTCACCTTTATGTAATAAGCTTTCTTGATTTCGGCCTCCGTGGCTGTGGGTTTCACTCCAAGCACGTCGTAGTAATCTGTCTCCTTCACCATCTTAGACTTTCCTCTTCCGATCCGATCGGTTATATGCAGCTACAAATTCCCCCGTCGAACTTTCGAACGGTCCGGAAGAGAATGAGATTCACAGCCCGTAAGGAAACGCGTCCACAGAGAGTTCAGAGATCAGGTTATGCTAAAACGAAAAAGGGTCTATATAGAAAGCGACAGCAAGATAACAGGAGAATATTATTCACCCGGTCACAATTTTTTTAAATTACTTTTTTAACGTCCGTGACGTTTCTCCGCTAGTTTAGGATGTAAATGCCTATTGACGTCAATAAAAATTCATTTTTAAAGAAATTAACAATTTAATAACATTATATGGTGATTTTATTTTTTTATTTATTACGGTGTTTTGGCAACATTTTTTATTATAATACTAACGGCGAACCATTAAAATGAAAATTATTTATTTATCACAACAATATTTTTTTAAGGAAAAAAATTACCCTAAGAACATGATCAAATACCAGTAAACAAATTTATGTCTCGCTTAGATATTGAGATGAGTTGAATTCTTTATGAATAAAAATAAATTAAAATAGTGAAGTTAATTTTGTAAGGCCCACTTAATATAAATTTAAATATGTTTATATGTTAATATGAATTTAGATGTATTTATGAGAAATTTAAAAAAGTTGTAAGTCTCACATGTAAAAAGGTTTTGAATTAAGATTAGTTTAGTAATTTTAGAGTTGAGTATTTAGATATTAGACTCATTTTAAAATTAAACTGAATTGAATTAAATTAAATTCAACTTCAAAGCAGGGCCTTAATTTTTAAATTTTATTTAGTAAATATACCTTTCATTAAAAGTAATTGTGGTTCAAATATCAATCAGGTCCATTCGCAATAATACAACTCAATTCAATGCAATTCATATTTTTGAGTAAAGCCTACACAAACTCTATCGAGCTCACATAAAAGCTCATTAATATTTGAAAAATACAAAGATTTCTTTAAAATTTGTATACACACAAATCTTATATAAAAATAAGTACACGCTGAAGTAACTTAATATAATACGTTATATTTATTTTGTAAATAAAAAGAGACTTGCAATATGATATATTACATTAAACTATTTTAATGTAAAAATCTTCTTGTGGGAAATTTGTGTGTAAGTAAAAAATATGAGTTTTGTTACATACAAGCAAAGTCGTGTACTAATCTGCGTATCAATACTGATTTTTTCATACTTAAAATTTAAATTAACACTATTTTCAATAAAATATACTTTTTAACCAATCACATTAAATTGGTGTGCAGATTATTACACAATTGTGCTTGCAACTAGATTTTTCCAAAAATATATATATATATATATTATAAACAAAACCTTGGAAATTTTGAAAACAAAAAGATATCAAAATACGTGAATAATTTGAAAACAATCTGAAATTTTAAAAATAAAAAACTAAGATAAAGATATTATTCAAAATCTGTAAAAACATATTTTTAAAAAATATCGTGTCTTGTTTTTCTTCAAAACGTTTTTATTTTTGAACAACAATTTAAAGGAAACTTCATTTTTAAATTAATATGAGTTTTTTTTTAGATTTCTTTTTTTATAAACAATCCTAGCATTTTACTAAAAACTAAAAAGGGTACATCCTAGACTTTTGATTGTTTGGAGGGTGGAATAGTAAAAGTTGATAGTTTTGGATTGATTATAAATTGAGTGGTAGTTTGATTGGAGTTTAGGTAATTTACTTAGATGTTATTGTATGCTATATACGTTGCATTGCATATTAATTCAGCTATTTTGGATTTATATCATTTTTCTGCAAGCGAGTTGGATTTATATAGAGTATATGTTTGTACTTTACATTATGTGTACGTATATATATATATATACATGTGGTGTATCACTGTATAGGGAATGCATATATACTCTCTCTCTCTCTCTCTCTCTCTCTCTCTCTCTCTCTCTCTCTCTCTCTCTCTCTATATATATATATATATAAATATGGCATTTTTACGATTATATTATGCATATATATGGTAAGATCATTAAAAAAATTATTTTTTTATGTAAATTTTATATTTATCTACTTTTTTTTAAATGGAATATGCTAGACTTGCATAAACTATAAATGCAAACATCATTTCTCATTAAAGATATAAAAATTATATTTATAGTATTAGGATGTACAAGTCTCGCACACTCCATTTGGATAACACCTAAAACACATATAAAAAAATATTTTTTTTAATAATAGAATATATTTTTTTTAAATGGGTGTTCGAAATTTGCACACTTTATAACTATATCTATAGTGTATATACATACACATATATGTATTGTAATATGTACTAAAAATATGGCATTTATTTCATGCATATGTTAAGCATTTGATATATTTCATAGTTTTCATGTGTCGCGTGTAATATTTAGTTTATTTTCCAAGTAAGACTTGACTGAGACATGTCATATATGATAAATAATATTTGTAATTGTAGAATATATGAGCAAGGGTCGCGCAATCTTTTTAAAAATAAATAAATATGAGACATATATGAAAAAAATAATAATAGACCCAACTCTATTTCAAAACGACGGCGTAGCATTTACACACTCTACGACTATTTGTAGCATTACTCGTCATATATTGTTTCATAATGTTTATTGATAAATATATTTGTTTACTGAAATAGGGTATGAATAAAAATGACATGCTTGCCAATGTGCGCGGAGCATATCATTTATAAACAAAATAAAGTTACAAAATAAAAAGAAACCCTATTTGGATATCTATTTTTGATACATTTAGCATGGTGTTGGAAATGTGTCTTACGGTGATAAAAATATGTTGATATTTTATTTTTTATAATTATAATAGTTATACAATAAGTGACACTAAATTAATAAATCTTGTGATGATAATATGAACTACTTGATGAACGATATTTTCATTATTTTTATAGATGCTAGCAACCATAAGTATCTATTGGAAATGCTTCAATATTTCATATTCAGCATAACTATTAGAGTTTCATTTATTTAATATATATGGTAAAATACACAAATCCTTCTCATAAATAATATACGTTTAATATTTACTTGATATTCATTTGTACGTGCACTTCGAAACATATATTGTAATTGAGTAATGATATATATACAACTTTTTATACAATCATATTAATTTAAATTGGAAATATTTTGTAAATGATATTATTTTTATAAGATATATTACAAAAAATATTTATCATTTAAAACATATTTATGTAAATAATGGTGAAAATAGTTATAAGTGTATATTTTTTATAATTTTTCTAAAATACTATTACTCTTGTATGATCCGTACTTGTGTTATTAATCTATTTGAATGATTTGATGAGATTTTTCTTAAAGGGTGGTGCTATAATTACCGATAAAAGCTAACGAATTTGGTATCGATAATGTAATTATTTTTTAATTTTTAAAGCATTTTTTATAGAAAAAAAATTAGAAAAACACGATACTAAAAAATAGAAAAATACATATCTTAAAAAAAAATCGATACAAATAATAGCTACATTTTATCATTTTTCTTTCATAAAATGTTATTTTGAAAGGTTTGATGTATTTTTCTTCCTCAATAACGAAGTGATTTTCTAATTTCATTTTTTCCTGAAAATTTGGGTTTTTATTGAGATTACACGACAAATCTCACCATTAGCCTCGACATAGTTCTAGCATAAAAAATCTGAAAGTAGTTTTAAGTATTTTAAATTTTATATTATATATATATATTTTTAAAATTGGTTTTCAAAAAATTTCAAATGTAAGTTGGTTCGAAATCGCGTAGACCGTTCCTAACGGCGTTACTCTACGCGCAACTTCATGACCCGGAATGACCTTGTTTGTACTCGTTGACAATTGACATTGACCGCAGTCTACGAGGTGGTGGGTTTTCATTGGTTGAAATGTACTATTTTTTGGATTTCTCGAATCTGGCTACTTAACAACAGGAATTGCAACCTTCAGTGCATCGGACCGTCCGACATTGTACAGCCTTGCGAATGCAGTGCTCCCCAGGATTTTATATGCTATAGGAGACAACCATGCCTAGCCAATGATTAATTCCAAGTTCAAAAATTAAAATGATGTCCACTTATCAGGATAAAAAACCAAAGAATTAAATTATTGGACGAGAAAATATCGGGTTCTAATTATTAGATATTTTGCACTTTATATTTTAAATTACAGAACGCTTTGAAGCGGTCAAGTCATTTTTCTCCAAATAATAACCTTTCACTTATATGTTATCATCTCAAAAATTACATCAAACTCAACTTACACTCGTTCACATAGAAAAGAAAATGGGCAAACAAAAAGAGATGGGAAACCGATTTGTGCTTCCAGTTTCACCGTCGAGTAGGGTTCCACCGCCACCAGTCCACCTCCACCAGTCCACCACCACTAATTCAACGTCGAGTATCCGTTGCCCACCTCAGAAATTGCCCACAATTTGAAAACAACCTTTATCTCAAAAATTCCTAGACATATAGCAATAAGGTGAAATGACATTAAATGAACTTCCACACTTTTCTTTCTAAGTATTTTGGATGTTTCTTTGCTAGCTTCTTAATTTTTCCAACCATTAAAAAGCAAAGATAAATTATATAGATACCTTCACCAACCATGAAAATAAAACCAAAACAATGAGAAAGGGGTGAACCTGCATTCAGAAAAAGAGAGCAAGATTTTCAAAATTTCATTGAAATTATGGGATGAAGCAATTAAGCAAATAGTTTGCCAGTGATTGTGGGGTTCTCACATTGAAAACTTGAGATGCTTTGTCAGAATCATATTCTAGGCCTTCCTGATATGCAACAACCAGACAAAGATGAGAACCAGAGATAGGTGTTCTGTGTGAGATAGGGGTTTCATGTGAGAAGGGGGTGCGTAAGGGCAGAGGGCATTCCAATATGATGCAGTGCATCTACAAGATTGTTGAGGTAGAAAGCCTAAGTGTTACTACATTATTGGTGGGTTGTTATTTGGGTAACATAAGCCTGGCTGACTTTAAGGATTTATCTTTAAATTATCAAACTCCATACATTACACTCCAATACCATGCATTAAGATATTCGATTCAAAATTATTCGAGCCAGGGGCGGAACTACTAAGGCCCAAACCCCCCCTCCCAAATTTTTAAAATTTGAGGAAAATTATAATTTTGAAGGTGTTTTTGTAAAGTAGACTATATGAAAATTAGTATTTAGCTCTCCATAAATTATTTTTACTAACTTGATGATGGGCCCCAAGGAGGACCAAGTTTTAAGGATCAATTACAAGATTAAGAGTCATGAAGATCAAGGGAGCAATGCAAGAATTGATGCAATCCAATTGGGATGAAGTTAGCAAGAGCCCAACACTCATGATGGGCTTGAAAGAAGGAGAACCAGTTTTGATCCACTTGATCTAAGCTATGGAAGACACGACTTGGGCCTATTATTATTGAAGGTCATGGACTTATTTATTTCATTAAAATGGCTTATTTTATTAGTCATAAGAATTAATCTAGAATAATTGGGCTTGAGGATGCTTGGCCCACATATATCTTATTTCTAATGGACTAGGGTTTTCTTTGGGAAGGCCTTGTATTTTGGCCAAGGGTTTATTTGGAAACTTATTATTTCACTAGGCTTTAGAAGTTATTGTAGCGCGGCGTACGACACTGTTCACGCTACAGTACCCGAGCGCTTTCATTAGGGTTTTTGGGAGTTGTCTATTTAAACAACTTATAGCCTCACTTGAGAGGCAGAATAGATGGAATTTATTTGAGAGTTTGAGTTATCTCCTTTTGTTCTTCTTGAACTTTTGAACTTATCAAAGGTAAATCAAAACCTTTGTGGCGTTCCTCCTTTGTAATTTGGGTTCTTGAAACGGATTTTTCAAGGGTCTAGATTTTAATATAATCTAGGTTCTTGGAACGGGTTCTCATCGAGTCTAAATTCTCCATCCATATATCTGAGTTTGGCTTTCTTGGGGTTGTTTTTCCAGTATTGTTGTTGGGTCTCAAAGCAAATCGATTGGGGTTCACATCATTTGGTATCAGAGCAAGGTTTCCAATCAGGTGTAATTCTATCTTTTATTTATTGCATCTTTATTTCTAGGGCTTCATTGTTCTAAGGTTGCAAAAAAAAAAAAAACAGAAGTGTAGAAATTCGTTTCCTAGGGTTGCCAGATTACTCTATCTTTTTGGTTTCATGTTCATCAACATTGGGTGGCTAAATTGCTTGTTTGAGGGCTGCCAAAATTTGCACCATCTATATAGAGTTGGGAATTTATGGGGTTTCTTGCATCTCTAAGTTTGTCAATTGCTTGGAGTGTTGTTTCTTTGATTCTCTTCTATTTCCTTGCCAATTTTTATGTGTTTGAATTCAATTGTTTGATTACTACAATTGAATATTGCTGTTTGTGATTAAATCAGCGAAAAAAAGAAAAGAAAATTCAAATTTTTATTGAGTCTTATTTTCAAAGGAGCTGCATACATCATTATAGTCAGTATCTTACCTTATAGTTACCCTTCCATTCCTATATGTCCCTTGATTCTCTTGTTATTTTCTTTTCCTTCCGTCTGTCTCTTGGTTTTGTTTATTGGATAATTACTAGTTGGGATAAAATAAGGTTGTATTGTCTTGATTGAGTTCAGTTAGTTCTTAAAGAACTTGAGTGGGAAAACTCTTGAGGTAAAAGGCAAGAGAGTGTGAGATCATTATCGGGAAAAAGCCAATTAAGAGTGTGATACACGAGTGGAGTGCCATTATTCGAGTGTAAACTCTTAAGGGAGCATGTGAGGTCTTTTTTGTGCAGCATGTACTATATCTCATAATAGGGACTTAACATCGATGGGGGTGGCAGACAATTCATTCTTTTTGTTGCAGTCCATGCAACAAAAGTTTGAAATGTTAAATTTGAAGTTGGGGAAAGTGAGGGATAAGATGGAACAACAAGGTGCATTGATTAGAGATTTGCAAAGTGGGAGAGATAGGAGGAGACGTGAGCCTAGTATTAAGAATGGGTACGATAAGAATGAAGAGTATGGCGAGTCTCTTGTTGTTAGGTGTGCTCCCAATACAAAATTTAAGATGGATGATATAGAGCAGCAAAGAGAGAACATTTTTCATACTAGATGCCACATCAACAACAAGGTATGTAGTATGATCATTGATGGAGGAAGTTGTATTAATGTGGCTAGCACTACTTTAGTTGAGAAACTGAATTTACCTACCTTGAAACACCCTAGACCATACAAGTTGCAGTGGTTGAATGATTGTGGGGAGGTCAGGGTAAATAAGCAAGTGTTAGTTTCTTTTTCAATTAGGAAGTACAAGGATGAGGTCCTTTGTGATGTAGTGCCTATGCATTGTGGTCATATTTTGTTGGGGAGGCCGTGGCAGTATGATAGAAGGGTGATCCATGATGGCGTCAAGAACATATATAGCTTTGTAAAGGATGGAAAAATAATCAAACTTGCTCCTTTAACTCCAACACAGGTCCATGAGGACCAACTGAAGTTGAAAAGTGAGGTTGATCAAAATGGAATGAGAGAAAGTGAGATTGATCAGAAAAGAAAGAGTGAAACTGAGGTTGTTCAACAAAGAAAGAGAGAAACTGAGATTGCTAAAAAAAGAGAGAGTGAAACTGAGGTTGGGCGAAAAAGAAAGAGTGGAACTGAAATTGAGGAAGAAAAAAATAGTGAGGCCAAAACCTCAAGAGAGGGAGAGAGTGAAGAAAAAACAGAGAGTGAAAAGAAAATAGAGAGTGAAAAGGAAAAAGAAAGTGAAAAGAATAAAGAGAGTGAAAAGAATAAAGAGACTGAAGAAAAAAGAGAGAGTGAAAGGAAAAGAAAGAGTGAAAAGAGAAGAGATAGAGCAGAAAATGAGAGGAAAACAAAAAGAAAAGTGAGTTCTTTCGCTAAGGCAAGTTTTCATACTAACGAACTTGACGTACCTTTGCCTAGTATTGTTGTTTCTTTGTTGCAGGGATATAAGGTCATGATTCCTAGTGGTGTGTTTAGTGGATTGCCACCTATTAGAGAGATAGAGCAATACATTGATTTTGTGGCCGGTGCGATAATCCCTACCCGACCTTTCTTTGAAGAACATGAGTCCTTGATACACTTGAAAGGACAAGGTAAGTTGACTAGAATGCATGCCAAGTGGGAGGAATGTATTGAGATTTTTCCTCATGTAATCAAGTACACACATGGTAAGGAAACTTTTGTGGCTTGTGCATTAGCAAGAAGGTATGATCGTATCATTATTTTAAATGCAAAGTTATTGAGATTTGAATATGACAAGAAATTGCATGCTAATGATGATGACTTTGCCAGTGTGGATGGAGTACGTGAGAAAACATCGTTTGGTAAGTGCTATAGACTAGATTGGTATTTGTTTGGAGAGAATAAACTTTGTGTGCCT
>QGSO01000179.1:1603477-1637014 GCA_011037825.1 Carya cathayensis
AAGAAATAAGAGAAAACAAAGTTCTCTAAACATCTCTCTCTCTTTTGCTCTCTATCTTTTCATTAGTTTCATAACACGTTATCAGCACGAAGGTTCTGACGATCTTGAAGCTAGTAGGCTTATACTTCAAGTAAGTGTTTCAATATATTATTTGTAGTTTCCAAATGAATATGAAATGTTATATTCATTATTATTACTTGATTAAATTTTATGTTTATTCACATATTTTTCATACAAGTTTTATTTATTTTTATATACTTGTTATGAATTATTGATGATAAGATCTATCTTGGAATAGAAATTGAGCATCCCTGAAGGATCGATTTAAATCAATAATTTTATTGAGTATCTCATAATAAAGGATCTATTGATTCTGTGAGATAATTTAAGTGAGCAATATGTGTACCAAAAGGCTCATTATGATTTATGCACCTGAAGTTGCATAATTGAAAGTGTGTTGAGAAAAACCACTAAAGAATATATGTTTAAAATGAACGCCTCGAATGTGCTCCTGAAGTAGCAATATCGAGTGTAAAAGTTCATAATATATTCTAAATTTATATCTGATTTTGTAGTGGCTAAGCAAAATAATGAGATTTTGATAAGAAATCATGAGCCACGTCCTACTAGTTTCACATCATTCCCTGAAGTGAATGAAATTGGATTTATATCATTCCCAGAAGAGAATGACGAATTGTTTTCAAAGAATCCAAAAGATTGGACGTGGTGATGAATATATTTATAGTACTTCAATGATTTCGAGCCAGAAGCTCCTATTAAAAATATTATCAGTTTTCTCTTTGAGATGATATTATGTTGATGAATCAAAAGTGATATGATTCAAAATATTTGTATCTTTTCATGATTATCTTGATCATCCAAAATCAATTATGATAAGTCGAATGATTTTCATATGGACGTCCATAAAAGAACCAGAAGATTCTTTTACTATAAAGCTTTACCACCAGAAGTGGAAAGAAAGTTTTACCACCAGAAGTGGAAAGAAAAATTTGCTAGAAGCAAATAAGATGAAATAATTCGACGTTATCATGATTATCATAGGTGAACTGGAAGTTCATATGATAATTAATGTATGGATGCAATAAGATAAAAGGTCTCATATTCTAGCTGCTAAAATCCCAGTGAGGATTGAAGTCCCTGCAGGGCAATTAAGAAATTTAGCAGTCTAATGAACATAAGACATGTATGAAAGCATGTGAGACCTATTGATACAAATGATAAAGCATCTCGGAAAGAGAAAAGCATAAAGAAAAGAATTTGGTGCTCCTGAAGAGGCCATACCCACAAAACAAGCAATAAAGTCCATCTAAAATTCTCTCATAATGAAAACTCCTGAAGAGTATAATACTCCTGAAGAGTACCTCCTGAAGAGGTTTTCATGAAATGTCTTCCCTTGAAGAGGGACAGGTACCTGAAAATAATGAGATCTCGATATTACATTTCATGAGTAAATGAGAAATTATGGAGAGAAATAAAACCGTTATCGACAACGTATTTTCATATAAGATGACATTTGATATTACTAGAAGTAATAAAGAAAGTGAGCTCAGAACCGTCGAAGAATACCGACGTAAAATATTGGCCAAAATAGAAATAAACAATTCCTGCAGAATTGTTATCATGTGATGCATATGGACTTGAAATCCAAACACCTATGAGGTGATGCTTGTTGAATATCAGTGGGTATTTGTATAAAGGAAATGAAAATGTGATATATAAATCACGAATATATTTCCTGCAGAAATAATATTGATATATTTCTGAAGTTAAAAAGATCATATTGAGATTTGTATTAACTTGATAGTTACCAAGAATTTGGGTATGCAAGAAGCATATAGTCCTGAAGTACATATTCTATCAAGTCTTAAAATCCTTATATGATCTAATGCAAGCTAAACGTATGTGGAACATACTATTTTCATATATTTTCAGTATTTATATTATATTTTATTGCAGTTTATATAGATAATTTAAATGTCATTGAGGCTCCAGAAGAGCTCATGAAAACTGCAGAAAGCAGGAATTGATTATGAGGCTCCAGAAGAGCTCATAAAAACTATAGAAATCAGGGATTGATTATGAGGCTCCAGAAGAGCTCATGAAAACTGCAGAAATCAGGGATTGATTATGAGGAAAAATAATCTCCTGTTATGGATGCAATCACATTCAGATTTTTGACTAATTTGGTAGTTACAAAAATATTGGATATGCAGTTAATGGATGTGGTCACTGCATATTGATATGGGTCATTAGACCAATGCATATATATGAAAATCCCTGAAGGATATAGAATGCCTGAAGCTTCTAATCTGAATACATCCAGAAATATATATGAAAATCCCTGAAGGATATAAAAATGCTTTAAGCTTGTTATCTGGTTACATCCAGAAAACAATCCGGATACATGTGGTATAAATGCATTAGTGAATATTTATTGAAAGAAAGATTTGAAAGTAATCCAATATACCCATGTGTTTTTATTAAGAGATTCCGGATTTGTTATTATTGCGGTTGATGATTTAAATCTTCTTGAAACTCCTGAAGAGTTCAGAAGAACTGCACATATTTGAAATATAAAACCCTTTCGGTTTCAAGGGGGAGATAAATGTGCATGAGAAATAAAATAAAGCATCCAGAATATCTACCAGAAGATAGATACACAAATATGAATATTTGTGAAATTTTATTATCTTGAAGCAAAAATTACAGAAATTTGAGACATTTCGCCTCATTCTTTAAACGCTCTTGTTCTTCAAGAATCTGCATGGCATCTCTGTCTAAAGGAGTAGGCAATCTAAAAGAAGATTTAAGCAGAGATTTTAATTTCCTATTCTCTTGCTTTATTGATTCTATCTTCACGTTAGACTCCTGAAGAAGTCGCTGAAGGATAAAAATTTTCTCATGGAGTTTGTCCAAATCATAAGGTTTGGATTGTAGTCGCTGAGAAAATGCATAAATAGTTGAAGAGTAATGGGCACCGAGATTTACAAGCTCATAGATAGCTTCAACATCTGACTTATTAGTCAGATTAGCACCTGTGGTAGAAGCAGGAACAGCTGATGAGCTAGGTGCATAATACCTTATATATTGGCCATGAGAAGATTGCTGAGCCATTGCAGAAAAAGAATGCAGAAAGAGATTGCAGAATAAAAATGCAGAAAGAAATTGCAGAGTAAGAATGCAGTATGATTACAGAAAAGTGAAGAAGATGAGATGCGAATGAAGATGATCTGAACATCTCTTTTATAGAGAAAAACTAAGCACCTCTATTGATTCACGGCATCCCTCGTGAAGCATCTCTCTACAAGAGACGAGGCGTAGCATCATAGCCCTGCGGTGCCTGACAGCAGATGTAGCATTATAGCCTTTTGTGCCTGACATGTACATAAGAACTGTAAAATCCCGTGATACTTGTCTGGCCTAAAAAGATGGCCACCGTTTTTGAATATGGAGGTTTGCGGTTTAATTTTGATAACTCCTCCAGTAATTATGTTATTTACAAGAACTCCAGAAGAGTACAACTCCAGAAGAGCACAACTCCAGAAGAGTAGTGAATTCAATATTAAAATGATCTTGGATCAATATGGTGAATTTCACTATAAAGTCCTGAGTACTCCAATGGTTGCTCGATAATTTGATGAGGAGAAAAATACATTTCGTCCTTGTGAAGACAATGGAGAAATTCTTGGTCCTGAAATACCTTATCTTCAGTTCAATTGAAGCCCTGAATATATGATTATTTGGATCAAGTCCACAATTAGATGGATATACAGATGCGAGTTATCTATCAGATCCACACAAGAAGATCATTACAATTCATGAGAAGAAAATTGAAATTGATGTCAAGAAGATACGGTCAAGTAATAATCTGGCAGATTTATTCACTAAAGCATTACCAACTGCAACATTTAAGAAGCTTGTGCAGAACATTGGAATGCGGAGACTTGAAGACATATTATCATGCACTTTTCAGGGGGAGTAAAGTTTTGAAAACTTGTGCTGATTGTACTCTTTTTCCTTCGCTAAGGTTTTATCCCACTGGGTTTTCCTTTGCAAGGTTTTAATGAGGCAATCTTAAAGCACTTGGCGATATACAGAATATTGTACTCTTTTTCCTTCGTCATTGGTTTTTTTTCCCACTAGGTTTTTCCATGACAAGGTTTTAAAGAGGCATATTCTTTATATGTGGTCATCCAAAGGGGGAGTGTTAGAAACCAAGTTCAAATTGTATTGTATGACCACATTTAGCCATCAATGGTGATTTTAGGTACACTTACCCTCCAATGGTGATTTTAGGTACACTTACCCCCCAATGGTGATTTTAGGTACACTTACCCCCCAATGGTGATTTTAGGTACACCTAACCTCCTTTGTACTCTTTACCATTGGATTGATGACAAGTGTAAAAATTCTAACCATCCTTTGTACTAAGAGATCCCTATAAATAGAGGGAGTCCTCATTTGTGTAAGGCACCAAGAAATAAGAGAAAACAAAGTTCTCTAAACATTTCTCTCATATTCAAGATCTCTCTATCTTTTGCTCTCTCTCTTTTCATTAGTTTTATAACAATGTTACCTTTTTACAACTATTGGAGTAGCATACGTCCAAAACTTAATTGTGAACTAGACATTTAGGTTCCATATGGTTACTTGACTACACTTAACTGCACTGAGTGCAGTTCACTTTTGAACCTGTTCAACCATCTAAACATAAAATCGAGCTGAGTCCCTGTAAAACTCAAGTGAGTTTACTGTATCTTGATGTGAAAGAAAAGACGTTGGCTGCTTTGTTGAATGAAAAAAAAAAATTATTTCAGATTCTAGACATTGTGTTTTGACCATTGCTTCACAGGCCATGTCTCCAGCAGTGCACTTGAATCACAGATGGGTTGCTCCAAATTTGGTGGGGATCAAAAGCGATTGATTTGGGTCAACTTTGTCACTTAAACGATATAAAATAATGGTGGGACCCTTTTTTTTCACAATTTGTCATAAATATATATTAACATCTAAACACACATAAACTTATCTTAAGTCAACCCCACCAAACTCATTTAACCATCTAAACTCAATACTATTCATAAAGAACTCAACTCAACATCCAAACGCAGCCTTAGAGAATGATTTAGGCACTATTTAGAAGTTGAACTAAATTGAGTTAGTTCAGTCTAATATTTAAATACCAAACTCTCAAATCACTATCTCAACTCAAAATCTCTTTATACGTGAGATTCATAATTTTTTTCAACTCAACATTTTTTTACACGTAGGACCTACAATAATTTTTAACTTTCTATAAATACATCTAAACTCATATTAAGTGAGTCTTACAAAACTCACAATATCTCAACTTATTACTACTCATAAAAAACTCAACTAATCTCAATTTACCTTAACATGGGAACTTATATTTAGGAAAGATAAGCCAACCAAATAAACTACATAAATTACTTTTATCCAATAAAATACAAAAAATTTGAAAAGAAAATAAATAAAAAATTAATGCATTTGGTAAACAAAAATTCGGTCAGTTGGGGGGCGCAAAAGCAGTGTTTTTACAAACTCAACGATAATTACCGCCAAAGTTGCTCAGCTGCTTGCGCCTTTTAATTATGTGAAAAAAGAAAATAAAAGAAGTGAACATTAGGAAATGGGTATGACAAGTACCGATACCGCATAGGTAGGTAGGTTTTATGCAGCAGGGATCCAAGCTTTTGGGAGCAGCGACTGATTTTGACTGAATATTTGAGCGATGTCGAACGCAGTGGCGAATGGGCTTGCCGGAGCTGGAGGTGGTATCATCGCTCAGATCATTACTTATCCCCTCCAAACGGTACCAAATCCCACTCTCCTACCGCCCTCTTGTTCTGCACCGTTGTAGTTCTTGCCGTTATTCCTTTTTTGTTTCTCTGGAATTCGATTCTCAGCTCTTCTGAAGGACGTGATTCTGTTTGCTTGCAGGTGAATACGCGTCAACAAACTGAGAGAGTAGCCAAGAAAGGCTTACGCAATTCCGATGGGAGTTTGCCCACTTCCAAACGCCATGAAGTTGCTCGTCCCACTAACACTCTTCTTCAAATCATCCAGGTTTCTTTTCTGTTTTCTTTTTTATTTTTCTTTCATTCTTTCTTTCGAACAAACGGACGAAATTTTCCCCAATTTTTTATTTTTTTGGATGGATATCAGGTCATCAGAACCGAAGGTTGGGGAGGACTTTATAGTGGTCTTAAGCCGTCTCTTTTCGGAACCGCTGCTTCGCAAGTTGGCTCATTATTCTTTCCTTTACTTACTCATTTTTATTTTTATTTTTATCGATTACTATATTTTATCTTTGTTTTATGCCCTTTTACTCATTTATTTCTAAATACCATGGAAAGGAATGCATAAATGACAAAATCCCCTATTAAGTTTCAGTTGGGAAGAGGATATATTGCTAGAATTACGTGTGCGCCTCTTCGATTGGTTCAAATGAAAAGTCTAGACTCTGGAGCATCATAAAACAATATATCGATGACATGACAGTGGTTACAATAAATAAATCCTTGTCCAGAAGGGTATTGCCACTGGCCACTATTATCATGTCTTTGTCTGGTTTTCGGGCCTTGCATGTATGTCTTCATCCACGTGAATAGTGTTGACACACAAGAGAAAGAAAACACCGTTCCTCCTTCGTATTTCCTCATTAGACCATATCCCAGACCATGCAAAAGAAGCATTATGGTTGACCTACTCATACCTTTATCAGCACTTCTAAGTGGTATCTCTGTCCGTTAGCTAATTAGGTTGTCTCTGACACTAGATTCTTCTGCCTATATCTAACTGCTTCGTTTTTGTACTACCAGGGGGTTTATTACTATTTTTATCAGGTCTTCAAAAACAGGGCAGAGGCCATTGCAGCTGCTCATAGAGACAAAGGACGTGGCGATGGTACTGTTGGCATGCTCTCTTGGCTTGTTGTTGCAGCTATTGCTGGGTAAAGAATCCATTCTATGTTAGCCCTAAACATTACTTTATTTTCATAGTAATTACATGTTGAGGGACTTTGGAGGTTCATATGAAAGCTTTGTTGAGCCATGGCTGGGGGTTAATCAGTCCCTGTTTGGCTATCACATGAGTGATAGTTGAAGTCAGGATTTAGTGTGAACAGGTAGATGTAGTTCCCGCCTTATCTATTATGACTCAGTTTTACTTTTGAGTAATAACTTCTGAAAATGTCTTATCTTGCAGCTCCTTAAACGTGTTGTTCACAAATCCTATATGGGTTCTTGTGACTCGTATGCAGGTGCCTTTGCATTTTTGAGTGTACACTTTGCTTCTTTTCAGTTTCTAATGCTTTTAGTTAAATCCTTAATGAAAGGGGTTTGCATTTAGTTACTCAAAAATTTAACTCTATTACCATACGTGTCAATTAGTAATGAAAAGTTACATTCGAGCAATTTTATAGTATGGTTATGCTGCTCACAACTATTTGCATCTATTTATCATTGTTTTTTTGTTACTTTACTTCTGAAGAAACAGAATATGTCTGCATCTTTGCAATGTGATGGCTGAAAGAAATGCTTACTGATGTTTTTTCTCAGTTCAGTGATCCGTGACTAATGGCACCACAGTCAATCTTTTTTAATTGCAAGTGATTTTGTGTGTGAAACTGGGATTCATAATTGAATCTAGGGAAGCTTCAAATTAACTGTTTTTTTTTTGGGGTAATGGTATAGATGACAGATGTGGCAAGCTTTTCCCTGAGTCGTTACAATGTGTGCACGCATCTCATATAGCCTGTTCAACCCATAGATCTTCTGTTTGAATCATGGAAACCCTGTTTGCTCATTTTTTTTTTTTCCATGTACAAGGGCCCTACTTACACAAGACACAGAAACACGCGTGCTGACACATCGTAGACACACAAGACACAAAAACATGCATGCTAACACATCATACGCATGTGTAGAGATACATATGAATGTAAAGATATATACATAATGATTGATATAGGGAGTATTTCATTAAACCTTTAGATGCTTCAATTGAAAATTATGTATAAGCGATAATGGCTGATTCCGGGTTCTCTCTCTCTCTCTCTCCTTTCCTAATATTGTTTAGACACACACTCAAGCTGAAAAAAAGATAATGGAGAAGAGGAGGGAGGCTCTATTGAGGGAAGCGTCTGAAAGAAGTTTAGTAGATTCAACTTTGTCAGATAAATTGGCTGAACTTGATTCAGAAAAACCTCGTCCATATGGCACTCTGCATGCGGTTGGTTCTTCCTCACCATTTGTCCCTTTTTTGGGTTTTGCTTGCAAGATAACTCATGTTTTGGATTTCCGGTTGCTTTTACATCAATTCATTGTGATCTACTCTAACAACACACTTCAAATATGCCAAATGGAAATTAATATTACCTCTGCTAGTGCTGAAGTAATTTGTTTTGGATTGGTTAAGTTTCACCAATGAGTAGGCAGATTTTGTCGCGGTATTATGGTGAACAGGAAGAATAGCTGCATCTTGAAATATAATTTGCAAAGTACCAACAATGAAATGGAGTCATCTGACAACCTTGCTTTGCTCGCAAGCTTTACAGTCAGTTTCAAGCTCTGGCAGTTTCAAGCTCTTAGCCTGAAATCTATGAGTTCTAACTTTGTTCTCATAAATTGACCAGTGATTTATTGGGACTTATAATAGGTCTTACAAATCTAAAAATGATATTCATATGACTTAGTGGAGTGGTTAACTCTTTCATGGAGCAGTTAACTCTGTCACTTAACATCAACGTGGGCCAGGGCCTAAATTTCCAAAAGTTGAGTTAATAATATCTCCCAAAGGAGATTTATATGGTTAGTCTGTGAAGATTGTGACTGTCAATAAGAAAACTGAAATGTGGTTATCACAAACTGATACCAATGTTGAATAATTAATTGCATGATATGGTGAATACAGTTTAAACATTTTTGAAGTAAATATCTGGTGGAATAAAATGAATATGTTGATGTCTCATAAACCATAATGTTGTCAGCTTGCTATCGACCATATCTTTGACATGAAAATGTCCTGGAGAGCATTTTAAATATGAAATTCACTGAAGTAAGTGGCATGTGATAATTCTTCTTCATTTATAATTTGAGAAATATAATGATAACAAATGAATTATTGGTTAGATATCTTGTTTAGGACTGTGTTTCTAGTGTTAGAGGAATCTCTCTCTCTCTCTCTCTCTCTCATGTATGTCATTTATTTAAGCTGTAAACTCCAAATTCTTAACATCTCGTTTAACCTGCTCTCATTGTTTTAGTGCTTTTGACTTTTTGTGATTATGTATTTGCTTCTCATCACCAGTCCATGTGCATGCATTGCTGGGCAGGCACGCGAGGTTTACAATGAAGCAGGAATTGCTGGATTCTGGAAAGGAATTGTTCCAACACTAATAATGGTTAGCCTTTATTTATAATTGAATCAACTTGTCATGCATTATTGAGTTACTTCTGGCATAATCAAGTAATCCCATTCCCAGGTGTGCAATCCTTCAATTCAATTCATGATTTATGAAAGCTTGTTAAAGCATCTAAGGAGAAAGCGTGCTGCAAACAAGCAGGGATCAAAAAACATAACTTCTTTGGAGGTATAAGATCCCTTTCAGATGATAGTCGGAATACACTTACAATCTTTTGTTAGTGTTCTGACATTTTTAATGGCAATAAGAATTTCATGATTTTCTGTGGACAGTCCTCTCTCTCTCTCTCTCCCTCCAAAATTTTTAATTCTCTTGTGAAATAGGTTTTTCTATCGGGGGCTGTGGCAAAGCTGGGTGCAACTCTTGCAACGTATCCCTTGTTAGTTGTCAAGGTAAGTAAAACTCTAGCCTACTTTCTTACTCTGTTGAGTGGAAAAAGAAAAAATGCTTCATAAACAGTTCGCTCAAGTGAAGAGGCTAACTTCTCTATCTTAACGTCTTATATTTTATTGGTTAAGAACCCTCAACATGTTCAGTTTTCTTGTTTAATTTGTAGTACTTACAGTCAATTTGGCCTGCCTATCAAAAGATGAATCCATATGTTAAGTTTTTTAATCGAGTGATTTCTTTGCATCCCACTTGGTATGCTTTTGCTATACTATGTTCTTATTGAAGCTGCGTCTTTATTTTTTCACTTTGAATGCCTATACAGTCAAGGCTGCAAGCAAAGCAGGAGATTGGTGGGAATATCTCATTAAGATACTCAGGTATTCAGTTTTCTAAAATTTATCAGTATTTTATCCTCATCCTCATCATTATCCTCATAACATTTGCATTTGTTAGCCTGGACCTTATAAAACAATATGCCAACTTAAATGATGGATTGAGATTCTTGTCAGTTAGTAAGCCTATTTTCAAATTTTCCAGAGATGTTAGTATGAAAACCGGGTGACTTTAATTTTTCATTTTATCAGTTTGTGTGTATATATACTCTGGTGCATTCCCTATATCATGTATTGGTCAGTTTGGGTTTAAATCTGGAAGAGGAGAGGCAAGGCAAGTCAATTCTGTATTTAATTTTTGTCTTTTAACTTGTCAAAAAAATTTGTCCTTAATTTTTGCATATAATTGGGTTTTTCTTTTCTTTTCTTGGACATTGGGTCACTCAGAATCTTATAAATTTCTTTCCCAATTAGTTTGCTGAATCAAGCATTTCTCCTCATGCTTCCGTTAGCAAGTCATTTGGACCATCATGGCCTATCCTAGTCAATAAATGGATTGTACAAAATTGGCCTAATAGATTAGTTTGACGTCACTATACCTTTCTATTGTTCCATTATTGTTCAAGAAATTGATGTGTGTGTAAAAATATTCTCCGCAAGTGACTGAGCAGAACAGAAATAAGATCCTTTGAATCTGACAATCAATTCTAGTTTGGTCAGTTACTTTGTTTTGGCTTCTACTCACGTGATGTAGTATGATGCCTTGTTGGAAATATTCAGATTATCAGATAACCTCTCCCTCCTCCCTCTTGTGAGTCAAAATAGAGGTTATGCCAAATCATTGCGCTGTTTCTTGTGACTACCTTTTTTTAAGGATTAGGGTTATAAATTAGAATGATCACCTCTAGGGTTTTAGTAATAGTATCACGAGAACATTCTTGTTTACTTTAATGAAAAATGAATTTCCTCAAGATCAGCAAGTCATGACAGTTGTGCTCCTCCGTTGAACTGCCCCAGAAATTAGATGTTCTGTTGAAGCCTTGATAAAAATTCCTTTAATTCCAAAGACCCCCTTAATTTTATCAGAATAACTGTATATATACCATTCGGTCTGTGACATGAGAGCGTAAGTTTCATCTTCAAGCTATGAACCTACTCTTCAACATGGGTCTATTAGACATGTGAAAACCTTAGCTACCCTTACATTGCTGACTAGCCCATTTGCTAATTAGATATTGCTTCTGTTGTATTATTTGCAAATTTCTTTACTGTTTCATTGGATTCCACTAAGTTCCTTCTTTTGTGTTCACTTTACACCTTGTAGTTACTTCTGTCCTAATATAGAGAGGGAGAGAATTTAGCTGATGAGTTATCCTTCTGAGTTGTTTCAACTCCAAGAAATATGCTGTTTCTACTTTTTCTGAATTTTAATTTAATCAAACAATCAGTTTCAATGATGTGCAAAGTTTTAACTGGTATCTTTGCTGCACAGGTACTCTTGATGCGATCATTAAAATGATCCGCTATGAAGGCTTGCCTGCCTTTTACAAGGGAATGAGCACCAAGATAGTGCAGAGTGTTTTTGCAGCTTCTGTACTTTTCATGATTAAGGAGGAGCTTGTCAAGCTATACATGACGCTGGCACATAAAAGCCAGAAAGCTATATTGAACTTGGTGAAATGACTACTTCACTGCAGAAAAGGGATAACCCCGTCCATGTGGTAAATAGTTATATAGATTATAGAACCATGATGGACACATTGCCACTATAGTCGTTGGGCAGATGGACACCAAGATGGGGTAGACCGGCTAATATGCCTAACGTGCCTGCTGCATTATGTCGGGAGGCCATTCCTCCCAACACAAATAAGGAAGGTATGTGTGACCTGGGGCCCACTTTCTGACACTGCATTTTTTTTAATTTCTCATGTTTTCCTTTCCACCTTCAAGTTTCATTTCATGGTGCCTGCTGACTGTGTTACTTGGGACAATATGAGTGGAGGATATGATTCAAACCTGTTTTAATTCAGAGATGAACCAACATCAGATTTGAGAAATAGGTGTCATGATTTAATTTCAGGTTGAAATATTATTTGTAATTATTGTTTAAAACTGTGTTACATGCTTTATGGCTTCATGTTACTTGCTTGAGCATGTGCGGTTTGTTTGAAAAACAGATTATTTAAGAATAGCGTTATACGCACCTTTACATTTTTTTTTTTTTTCCCATACACACCTTTACATTTGTTGACTCATCCTGTTTCTGGTATTAATGATGTTATGAACTTAGATGATATGAAAATTCTTGTGAAGAAACTTGATTATAAATTAACTTAATTAGATGGTCTCTCAAATAATTATTCAGCTAATGATCAAGTAAAGATTCGCTCGATATTGCTCTTTAGCAAAGTGCCAAAACTTGCCAGATCCGCCACCGAGGTAGAAATGGTATGCTTGGGACATTAAAATATAATCCAGTTTATTAGCTTAAAAACATGCCATCTTCTAGAAAAATTTTATGTACAGTCATTTTTGCGTACTCTTTTGTACACTCTACTGATGTGATTGACTGCGTTACTTTTTAAATATAAAATAACTGTGTTGACTTTCTAAAAATATTAATGCCAAACTTAGAACAGGGCTGGTTGGACCGGGTATACCTGATAAGCGAATATTCTCAGTAACCCGGTTTGTTATAAGCAATGAAATAATTTTAGTAACTAGTTATCCAATATAAGCAATGAAATGACTAAACTGTAGTTACTGCCTAATGTACAGATTCTTTTTGAGTAACTGCAATGGATATATTGCATACATGAAAAATCTCGGAGCCGAAAAAAAAAAAAAAAAAAAAAACCTGATCGTAGGGGAAACCACGGAGGGTAGGCTAATAAGGCGAATAAACCAAAATACAAAAGATTGAGCAATGGCACAACGAGGGATGTACCACACAAATCATGTGTTGCAAGACCTAAAATGACCTAATAATGTAACAAAGCATGGCCAATAAAAAAAAGAAAAAAAGATAAAAAAGAAATTTGTTATGAAACTAATGAAAAACAAGAGAGCGAAAGACAAAGAGAGAGATCTTTAATACGAGAGAAATGTTTAGAGAATTTTGTTTTCTCTTATTTCTTTTGTGTCTTATACAAATGAGGACTCCCTCTATTTATAGGGATCTCTTGGTACAAAGAATGGTTAGGATTGTTACACTTGTCATCAATCCAATGGTAAAGAGTACAAAGGAGGTTAGGTGTACCTAAAATCACTATTGGGGGGTAGGTGTACCTAAGATTACCATTGATGGCTAAATGTGGTCATACAATACAATTTGAACTTGGTTTCTAACACTCCCCCTTTGGATGACCACATATAAAGAATATGCCTCGTTAAAACCTTGTCAAGGAAAAACCCAGTGGGAAAAAACCAATGACGAAGGAAAAAGAGTACAATATTCTGTATATCGTCAAGTGCTTTAAGATTGCCTCATTAAAACCTTGCAAAGGAAAACCCAGTGGGATAAAACCTTAGCGAAGGGAAAAGAGTACAATCAGCACAAATCTTCAAGACATTTACTCCCCCTGAAAAGTGCATGATAATAGGTCTTCAAGTCTTCGCATTCCAATCTTCTGCACAAGTTTCTTAAATGTTGCAGTTGGTAATGCTTTAGTGAATAAATCTGCCAGATTATCACTTGACCGTATCTGCTTGACATTAATTTCACCTTTCTCCTGAAGTTCATGAGTATAAAAGAATTTAGGTGAAATGTGTTTGGTTCTATCACCTTTGATATATCCTCCTCTAATTTGAGTAATACAAGCAGCATTATCTTCGTATAAAATTGTTGGACTATCATTAATCACTGGAAGACCACACTTTTCTTGAATATGTTGAATCACTGATCTTAGCCAAACACATTCTCGACTTGCCTCATGAATTGCAATTATCTCTGAGTGATTTGAAGAGGTAGCAGATATTGTTTGCTTGACAGATCTCCATGATATAGCAGAATTTCCATAAGTAAATACATATCCAGTTTGAGATCTACCTCTGTGTGGATCTGAAAGATAACCTGCATCCGCATATCCAACTAATTGTGGACTTGATCCATTTGATAAAATAATCCCATATCAACTGTACCTCGGAGATATCGAAGTACATGTTTAATGCCATTCCAATGTCTTCGAGTTGGTGCGGAACTATATCTTGCAAGTAAATTAACTGAAAATGCAATATCAGGCCGAGTGCAATTTGCAAGATACATCAGGGCTCCAATTGCACTGAGATAAGGTACTTCAGGACCAAGAATTTCTTCATCATCTTCACAAGGACGAAATGGATCTTTCTGCTCATCAAATTATCGAGCAACCATTGGAGTAATCAGGACTTTATAGTGAAATTCACCATATTGATCCGAGATCATTGAATTCACTACTCTTCTGGAGTTCTTGTAAATAACATAATTACTAGAGGAGTTATCAAAATTAAGCCGCAAACCTCTATATTCAAAAACGGTGGCCATCTTTTTAGGCCAGACAAGCATCGCGGGATTTTACAGTTCTTATGTACCTGTCAGGCGCCGAAAGGCTATAATGCTACATCTGCTATCAGGCGCCGCAGGGCTATGATGCTACGCCTCGTCTCTTGTAGAGAGATGCTTCACGAGGGATGCCGTGAAGCAATAGAGGTGCTTAGTTTTTCTCTATAAAAGAGATGTTCAGATCATCTTCATTCGCATCTCATCTTCTTCACTTTTCTGTAATCATACTGCATTCTTACTCTGCAATCTCTTTCTGCAATTTTATTCTACAATCTCTTTCTGCAATGGCTCAGCAATCTTCTCATGGCCAATATATAAGGTATTATGCACCTAGCTCATCAGCTGTTCCTACTTCTACCACAGGTGCTAATCTGACTAATAAGTCAGATGTTGAAGCTATTTATGAGCTTGTAAATCTCGGTGCCCATTACTCTTCAACTATTTATGCATTTTCTCAGCGACTACAATCCAAACCTTATGATTTGGACAAACTCCATGAGAAAATTTTTATCCTTCAGCGACTTCTTCAGGAGTCTAACGTGAAGATAGAATCAATAAAGCAAGAGAATAGGAAATTAAAATCTCTGCTTAAATCTTCTTTTAGATTGCCTACTCCTTTAGACAGAGATGCCATGCAGATTCTTGAAGAACAAGAGCGTTTAAAGAATGAGGCGAAATGTCTCAAATTTCTGTAATTTTTGCTTCAAGATAATAAAATTTCACAAATATTCATATTTGTGTATCTATCTTCTGGTAGATATTCTGGATGCTTTATTTTATTTCTCATGCACATTTATCTCCCCCTTGAAACCGAAAGGGTTTTATATTTCAAATATGTGCAGTTCTTCTGAACTCTTCAGGAGTTTCAAGAAGATTTAAATCATCAACGCAATAATAACAAATCCGGAATCTCTTAATAAAAACACATGGGTATATTGGATTATTTTTCAAATCCTTCTTTCAATAAATATTCGCTAATGCTTTATACCACATGTATCCGGATTGTTTTCTGGATGTAACCAGATAACAAGCTTAAAGCATTTTTATATCCTTCAGGGATTTTCATATATATTTCTGGATGTATTCAGATTAGAAGCTTCAGGCATTCTATATCCTTCAGGGATTTTCATATATATGCATTGGTCTAATGACCCATATCAATATGCAGTGACCACATCCATTAACTGCATATCCAATATTTTTGTGACTATCAAACTAGTCAAAAATCTGAATGTGATTGCATCCATAACAAGAGATTATTTTTCCTCATAATCAATCCCTGATTTTTGCAGTTTTCATGAGCTCTTCTGGAGCCTCAATGAAATTTAAATTATCTATATATACTGTAATAACAGATAATATAAATACTGAAAATATATTGAAAATAGTATGTTCCACATGCGTTTAGCTTGCATTAGATCATATAAGGATTTTAAGACTTGATAGAATATGTACTTCAGGACTATATGCTTCATGCATACCCAAATTATTGGTGACTATCAAGTTAATACAAATCTCAATATGATCTCTTTAACTTCAGAAACATATCAATATTATTTCTGCAGGAAATATATTCGTGATTTATATATCACATTTTCATTTTCTTTATACAAATACCCACTGATATTCAACAAGCATCACCTCATAGGTGTTTGGACTTCAAGTCCATATGCATCACATGATAACAATTCTGCAGGAATTGTTTATTTCTATTTTGGCCAATATTTTTACGTCGGTATTCTTCGACGGTTCTGAGCTCACTTTCTTTATTACTTCTAGTAATATCAAATGCCATCTTATATGAAAATACGTTGTCGACAACGATTTTATTTCTCTCCATAATTTCTCATTTACTCATGAAATGTAATATCGAGATCTCGTTATTTTCAGGTACCTGTCCCTCTTCAAGGGAAGACATTTCATGAAAATCTCTTCAGGAGGTACTCTTCAGGAGTATTATACTCTTCAGGAGTATTCATTATGAGAGAATTTTTAGATGGACTTTATTGCTTGTTTTGTGGGTACGGCCTCTTCAGGAGCACCGATTTCTTTTCTTTATGCTTTTCTCTTTCCGAGATGCTTTATCATTTGTATCAATAGGTCTCACATGCTTTCATACATGTCTTATGTTCATTAGACTGCTAAATTTCTTAATTGCCCTGCAGGGACTTCAATCCTCACTAGGATTTTAGCAGCTAGAATATGAGACCTTTTATCTTATTTCATCCATAAATAAATTATCATCTGAACTTCCAGTTCACCTATGATAATCATGATAACGTCGAATTATTTCATCTTATTTGCTTCTGGCAAATTTTTTCTTTCCACTTCTGGTGGTAAGACTTTATAGTAAAAGAATCTTCTGGTTCTTTTATGGACGTCCATATGAAAATCATTCGACTTATCATAATTGATTTTGGATGATCAAGATAATCATGAAAAGATACAAATATTTTGAATCATATCACTTTTGATTCATCAACATAATATCATCTCAAAGAGAAAACTGATAATATTTTTAATAGGAGCTTCTGGCTCGAAATCATTGAAGTACTATAAATATATTCATCACCACGTCCAATCTTTTGGATTCTTTGAAAACAATTCGTCATTCTCTTCTGGGAATGATATAAATCCAATTTCATTCACTTCAGGGAATGATGTGAAACTAGTAGGACGTGGCTCATGATTTCTTATCAAAATCTCATTATTTTGCTTAGCCACTACAAAATCAGATATAAATTTAGAATATATTATGAACTTTTACACTCGATATTGCTACTTCAGGAGCACATTCGAGGCGTTCATTTTAAACATATATTCTTTAGTGGTTTTTCTCAACACACTTTCAATTATGCAACTTCAGGTGCATAAATCATAATGAGCCTTTTGGTACACATATTGCTCACTTAAATTATCTCACAGAATCAATAGATCCTTTATTATGAGATACTCAATAAAATTATTGATTTAAATCGATCCTTCAGGGATGCTCAATTTCTATTCCAAGATAGATCTTATCATCAATAATTCATAACAAGTATATAAAAATAAATAAAACTTGTATGAAAAATATGTGAATAAACATAAAATTTAATCAAGTAATAATAATGAATATAACATTTCATATTCATTTGGAAACTACAAATAATATATTGAAACACTTACTTGAAGTATAAGCCTACTAGCTTCAAGATCGTCAGAACCTTCGTGCTGATAACGTGTTATGAAACTAATGAAAAACAAGAGAGCGAAAGACAAAGAGAGAGATCTTTAATACGAGAGAAATGTTTAGAGAATTTTGTTTTCTCTTATTTCTTTTGTGTCTTATACAAATGAGGACTCCCTCTATTTATAGGGATCTCTTGGTACAAAGAATGGTTAGGATTGTTACACTTGTCATCAATCCAATGGTAAAGAGTACAAAGGAGGTTAGGTGTACCTAAAATCACTATTGGGGGGTAGGTGTACCTAAGATTACCATTGATGGCTAAATGTGGTCATACAATACAATTTGAACTTGGTTTCTAACAAAATTTAACTTTTTAAGTGGTCTAGAAATTAAATAAAACACTGTACATTGCAAAATGGAACGTAGGCATCCGTTTGACATTCAGTGTACAAGCTCTTATGAATATGATTACAGAACTGCAATTCGTTCACAATTTAAAAGAAATCTTGACGACTTCTCTGTTAAATCCAATATACATGTATAAATTCCAAAAGTGATTTAGTTTTTACCTTTTCATTTTAACAATCGATGAAATGGTAGGGGAAAAAGATTACAGTAAGCATCTTTTTCAAATCATTGTTGACAAGAAATTTACAAGGCACATCTTCTAGTTTACCCAAAAACAGTTACAAGTGTCACAAGGTTGGAGCAGAACCAGCTGGTGGAACTCGGAGTACTTGTTGCAGTAAGCGAGCGGCAAGACGTTGAGTGATCCCACCAATAATGCGCCCACCTAGACTGCGTGCTTCTGGTTGTTGAAGGACCTGCTCATATATTTTTCAACAATTACCCTTAGAAACAAATATAGATAATTTGAGCTTTCTTTTTCTGGGACTTTTTTTTTTTTTTATAAGTAAAATAAAATTTTATTTAACTAAACATTTTTTTCTCTGGGATTTCAATATATCATTAGTGTTGTGCATTCTTTATTTCCTTTCCATATTAGATCTTTCAATTTACTGAATAAATTTCGCAATGGAAGATAATTGAAACCTGGAGACTGTGCTGAGGACAAAGCTAACAAATAGCATGAAGAGGTTTACGGTAATACAAATAGAGAACTATTAATCCCACCAGATATAAGTGTTAGGAATTGCTTTGTATCTTACATTTAGTTGTGGAAGCTACAAAATATTGGAATTTGTTATCTTCTATAGTTAGTGTGTTCTAGAGCGATGATTATCGCCCTTTTCAGCCGTTCTGATACTTATGATGCAATTATTTCTCAATATCACACCCTCCCAAACCTATAAAGGATAAAGAAAAAGATAACCATGCAGCAAACAATGGTTCTTACCTGTAAAATAGGCTGCAAAACAGCTGGATCAAACTGTTCCGAGGATTGCAGAAGTCCCCAGATCCTTGAAACTTGATCTCGAAGTCCTATCATGCTTTCCTTTTCGATGTTACTCATCATTAGAGGTCCAGTTGGATTGCCATTAAATATTAGACTCCTCGGAAGATCAGGGATAGAATTGTATGTATCAATTACTGTGCCTAAAGCAAAAGCTTCAGTAACACAGATGGCCTCTTTAGTAACTAAACCCCGTAGCTCTCCACCGTCTGGACCCAACAATAGCTTCAGCACTGGTTGCAAAGCCTCTTTTGCAGAAAAGTCTCTATCTTTTCTTCCCTGTTCCAGTAGATTTTCAAGTCTGTTCCACCTGCAATGAAGCAAAAAATAAGCTAGTCTTCAAGTGGGAATCTTTAACACCATACGGTATCCAAGTCAAACAAGAAGAAGTATAAACATAATATAGGAACAAAAGCCACACCTAAATTTCCCATCCTTGAAAAGCAGCTCAACAAGAGCATCTCTGAGATATGGGTTAGGATCTGTTAGAAGCCTTTTAGCAAAGTACGGATATGATGCTGCCAGCACCTTGAAATTAGGATCAGCGTAAAGTGCTAAACCTTCCAGTACAGTAAGTGACCTCAATATCAATGCATAATATGCTGGAACTGCATTCACAAGACAAGACAAGACATCAAAATCAGCAAAAAAAGTAGTGAGGAAAGCTTCAAGTTCTTTACGGCTGTACAACTATAACATTCTGGGATTGCAGAAGATAGATTTTGAACTCAAAGAAATCAATCTTATACTTTTTTTCTAACAATTATAGTCAAGACCAAGGAATCAACATAATGGAGCACAGTACCCACTACATCTAACCCTTCATACGGATATAAATATCAACTAAATCACTACCAATTCAGTTGCAAGATCCACCACATTAATTGGCTACTTAACAACCAATCAGGGACCATTTCCCAAATCTACTGTAATCGTACAGATGAAAAGAAACTTGCAGATCACTACTTGAAAATCATTCATAACAACCATATCGACTCACCATTAAACGGATATTGATATAGAACAGCACCCAGACCATCCACTATTGTTTTGAAGTTTAGTTCACTCACAGTTGAATTAAGAGCATCATCAAAGAAGTCTCGAAGTGCCGGCACAATTGGAGAAACATCTACATCAGGTGACAAGAAATCAAGAGCATAGTAATCACGAGCCATAGCTTCATAATCTCGATTGACCATGTGAACAACATGACCGATGATAGCAGATCTTGCTGCTTCTGGAGTCTCACTCATCATTCCAAAGTCAAGAAAAGCAAGCTTTCCATCAGGTGTTGCTAAAAGATTACCAGGATGAGGATCTGCATGAAAATAACCATACTCAAGCAGCTGTCTGAGGCTGCATTGTATACCGGTGTTCACCACATCCAAAACCCTCAACCCTTGTCTCTCAATGGCCTCTTGCTCATTTAATTTGACTCCATCAACCCACTCCATTGTCAATACTTTGCCGCTGGTGTAATTCCAGAAAATATCTGGGACAAGGACATCTTCCTTGTCTGCATACAATTTCTTAAACCTCCTTGCGTTCTGCCCCTCCTGCAGGGACCTGTCAAATTAACATTCAAACCCCAAAGAATCTCGTACAAGTACGATATTTAAGGCTTCAGTGACCTGATGCCTGATTCTGACAGCATGCATGCTTTTTGTAGTGCAGAAATATTGTTAAGAAAACTAACCTGTACATAGTTGAGCTCTTGATAAACTCTGCGTGCAAATTCATCAATAAGCGCAACAACATCACTGGAGATTATGTCAACATATTTATTGACTAGAAATCCTAGCACTCTTATCAGGTAGAAATCAAGTCCGATAGCTTCTTCAATACCAGGGCGTTGCACCTTTACCGCAACAACATGCCCAGAATACTTCAGTTGGGCTTTATAAACTTGACCTAAACTTGCAGCCGCAATCGGAGATGGAGATATGGATGAGAATATGGAGTCAAGTGGTAATCCCAGCTCCCTCTCGATGCACGAAAATGCCTCATCATCTGGGAATGTCGGTAAAGCATCCTGCTCAATCACAATGAGAGTGATATTTGTCTTAGCATCTGAAACAAAGCTCTGCATATATGCTTGTAGTTGTGCAAGAGAAACCATGACATACGATTTCATAACAAAGACATGAATCATTTCAAGACTTGGACTCAATGGCGTTACATCAAGATATTAAGGTCGATGCATATCCGCATTTGAGCTAACCAACTAACAGAACCAACCAACACCAATTGATGTCGTGAATTTTTTGAGCCCACAGATGAAAGAGAGAATAACGAAACTTGTGACGTGATAGTAGCAAAGCCAACCGCCCAACACCTATGTCTCCTTGCCAAACACCAAAATAACAACAACAACAATGATACGAAAAGCAAGGAAAGAGAAGCAGGTTATTGCAGGGAAAGTATTGTCGGGTGACGGAGATATTGGATAATGAAGAAGACTATACTTGAAGTTCAGAGAGCTCCTCAAGATACTCGGGTGGGCAGAGGTCGGGCCTGGTCGACAAACCCTGACCGAGTTTGACAAAAGTAGGGCCCAGTCGGGTGAAAATTCTTCTCAGGTCCACGGCCCTAATTCTCTTATTCAGATCGAGCTGGCCATTCCTTTCGTCGACCAACAGTTTTAAGCCGAACGAACCAAGCGCAATGAAAATTTGCAGAGTCCTCCGCAATACCTAACCACAGTGAATACGAAGAATCAATCAGATAACCTTTACTGGCGAAATCGGAAAAAGAAACAAGAAACAAAAACAACCTTGAATGGGCGAGAGCCGTATTTGAGAGCAAGAAGCTCGGGACTATAGACGGAGGCATTGACGGCACGAGCCATGGCCCTTGCCTCGGCCTGCAGATCCTCCGCTCGGTTCCCTCGAAAGACCAGCCCGGAGGAGGCCCCGGCCCCATCTCTCAGCGCAGGCACGGTTCTCGGCGTCGCCTCCACCAAAGCTGCTCGGGTTCGAACAAACCTTCTTACTCCGCCTCTACTGTAGATTTTCTTCCGAACCGAACCGCACGGGCACAAAGAAAACGGCTGACCGGCGGCGAGAAGAAGACTCATGGCTGTGGAGTGCCGTTGAGCAAATGGCGAACGGATGAATTTACCGAATCCCAAATAAATAAGTAATTCAGAGCTGACTCAGCTTTTAAATTAAGTTGAGAAAGCCAAGCCAACGCGGAAACTCCACGTGTCTTTGTCTTCTTCCCCAACATCTACTCCGCTGTTGGCCACTCTCGTGCCACGAACCCTCTCAATATAAAAACAAAAGAAAAATACTAACGGCTTTTTTTTATTGACAATAGAGTAAATTGAACATGGATTGAGTTCCTATTAGATCTTAACAATAGTATTTTTTTAACAATTTAAAAAAAAATATTTATTAATTTATTTATTTACTTACAGGAAAAATATTTATATTTAAAATCAATTACATATATATTTAAGAAAATATATTTTAAAAACTTGTTGTTTTAATATTTCATTTTATATGATTTTTTTTTTCTTTTTTTTTTTAAAATATAAATGAGGGGTGCAACACGAGGACTTCTCAGGAAGTCACCCGTCCTAATACTACTCTCGTCCATTCATGCTTAACTGTGAAGTTCTGATACGAGTGCATTCCTGCTGGTATTTCATTTTTATATGATTATAAGTAAAAGAATCTTCTGATTCTCCAACGTGAACGTGGTTCCTCACAAGTTACAAGAAGTCTGTCCTAGTACGTTGTACCTATACCACACGCCTCAACTTCAACGTGCATCACATACCTCTTTTTCTAATTAATTTTGTCCTCCAAATTGGTTGTCGGGTGAAAACTCTACCTCGGGATGAACAAAAAACGATCCCCCATTGATTTATCCTTGACAACAATCACCACCATTGCAATTAATCGACATCCAGCCTATTCAAAGCTCATTATCAAGAACAATAGAACAAATAAACGTGATAAATGTCAACTATCGAAGGTGACATAAAGTAAATAAAATTCAATTACTCCGAAGAATAAATGATACCTCTATAAAAAGAAGGGGCTGCTACACACGTAGAGATCTAATTACTCTATCAAAGAAGACTTTTCTACCATCTCAAAGGAATCTCTCTCCGCAAGAAAGGACACGGGAGACTGTAAAATTATTGAATGAGCCATGTTACACAGCAGCTTTAACATTTAACACATCTTGTACGCCCAATCTTAAATACCTTCTCTTATAACGCAAAGATTAAAGAGCCTTGTAGAGGTATGGTTTGATAAGTGTGAATTTTGAGATGAGAATTTTAAATTTTAAAATAAAATATTAAAATATTAATAATTATTATCTTTTTTAGATTTGAAAAAATTGAATTATTTATATATTTTGTATAGAGATTTGAGAAAGTTATAATGATAAGAAGAAAATTTTGAATTTGAGATGAAAATTCTTGAGGGCCAGACCGAACCTCCATCATTGGTCAAAGAGCTTTTCCTTAAGAGTTTCGTAGACATAGCGAGGGAGCCATGGATTTTTTTATGAAAAAATCTAATTATAAGTGATGTTACACAAACACTGTTCTAATGTGAATGTTCAAAAAATAGACTTTATTAAAAATAGTATCAATTTAAATTTTGAAGTTGAAAATATTAGCATTGGTATGTAAATTGGAACGCAAATTCGCTTCTACGTTACAAAACTCTTTTTTTATATTATATAAATTTCAAACAGCGAGAGAGCCAACTTCTTCACATAGATCTATCGACGCCGATGTCTAATTTTATTTTTTTATTATTATTTTTTTGTTGATGAGCATTTGTTATTACAACATTTTTTTTAGAATACTGGTTCAGGTTGCATGGGGAAGAGTCGATTTCGCCGACGGTTTCAAATCTAAAAAGGCTACCACAACCAACTACAAAGAACACTCAGGATGTGAAAAGAATGAAACCACATAGATAATTAACTCAATCACTTCCTGACGTTCCTAAATGTCTTCTTAAACTCTACTCTCCACTAATAATTAAACTGTAAATGAGTGGGTTGCACATGAAGAAGATTGCATTCTACAACTGGTGGGAGAAGGAGACGTTGTTGGGAGGAGAACGTGAAGAGACGTTGGAGAAGTTGCCAGAGAGGTAGGAGAACATGAAGGGAACTACAACTTATTTAAGGGTGTGTAGGGTGAGGCTTCTGTTTAGATTTTTCTTTATCCAATATAGTAAATTTTGCCTCCAAACTACCTGTAAATGTATGCTTTTACGTTGAAATATGTAAATCAATCTCTTTTATTTACAGTTTCTATGTTTTATTTACTATTTATTATATGGATAAGTATCCATAAATCTTAACAACGCCCAAGCAAACGTCACGAACCATTCAACGGTGTTGTTGGTCTCCAGCCACGCCGGAAAAATCAACAGGATATATATGAATTGTGCTAATATCGTGATTGCATTAATATAAACTTGTTCTTTGTGTATAGGTGATTTGAAGCCTCGTCAATATTATTGTACAAACCAACTACAACCTTGTCCATTCTCACACCCAAGCAGCTTCTGATTGCCATCATTTTGATACCTTGATGGCATAATTAACGCATATATATATTTTGTCACTTCCAGCTCACAACAGCCAGCAAGCAGAAGTTCTCATGGGATAAACAACCTACTTTCAAGCTGAAACATCTGCAACATCATCCTCGCTTGCAACCTCTCTTACGAGATTTTTGGTTGAAGGCAAACCAGCAACCACATCATCTTCAATACCGCACTCGTTTGTCCCTCTTCGGATCATGAAGTACCCATCCTGCCATTAAAATCAATTAGTCATTGAAAATTTGAGAGGACACACCTAAAGTGGAGAATGACTGGATAGGAACATACATCACCCCAGCTTCTATTCCACTGATTTGCAAGGATCTGCCACAGATACAAGTAAAAATAAGAACATAAACATTGCAAATCTAGTATCAAAGCTTGAAGATTACTGGTGGAAATATTCACATACCCAATAGTCCTCCCCGGACTCAGTTGTCCCCCAGCCAATTAGCTTTACGGCATGACCTCCCATTACATCACCTGAAATGTGTCTGTAAACTCCAGATTTGTAGTGAGCAAAGTCCTGTAAAATGGCGTAAAGAACCAGCAGTCAGATAGCACATTTCTAATAGAAAATTGACAAAAAACGTCATTTTCTAACAACCTCCTAAAGGCAAAATTACTGAAAGATTAAAGGCTGTATCTGTCTTTCACAGAGAAATAAACAAGAAATGATCTTCAAACATTTTGTAAAACATAAAAAATAAAAGAATAAAAGTACTGGCTTGATAAACCCTGTTCATTTTGTTCAGGGCAGTCCAAATAGAAATTGATGACAGGTGTAGGAAAGGTTTGAGCTTTTTTAATTTTTATTTTTATGGTTTAAGGGTGGGCATTCAGTTGGCCTACTCTACAAAGCATTCCACCTTGGAAGGCTGGTGACCTAGATCAGGAAGGAGTTTCATAATAACCAATCCACCAATAACATGAGTATTTGGCTTGTATATGCAAGAGAAACAGGACTGGCTGCGAACTAGCCTTCTTGCTTGTTCCTAGAGAAAACACTAGTATTGCCCCTCCAGCCTTATTTCATAAGCCAACTTTTTTTTGGGGGGGGGAGGGGGGTGAGGATAACGGATCATTTTCTCAACCGTTTGAACAAAGCTGCCTTCACAGTGCATGCAGGGGATCATAAAAAATGACTCCCAGCTTTGCATATATATATATTTTTTTTCCGGTGACAGGCTTCAGCTTTGCTTGCTTTCTTCAGAAGTGCTTGCTGTACCACTGAGATTTGCCTTTTCAGATGGAAAAATCAAGATTCCAATGGCTTTTTAACAACCTGAACTCTGCAGGCTCAGCAAATAAGCAATTCAATGAAAGGCAGTTCATATCGGACAACTGACAGATGAGAGGTAGAGACCTATTACATCACACCAATACGTATGTACCACTGGGCTTTTGCAGGGATACACTATCAATGCCATTTTTAAAGATGCCGGTCACCCGATGCAGAAGCCAGACAGCTTAAGTGAGCATATAATGGTAGTAGGCAATGCCTACGAAAGCTACAGCAGAGATCAGGCTATATCTGAATTTAATTTCTCAAACTTCACTCGGACAATGTTGTGAGAAAAATCTCTTATTGATGAGGTGTGGCTGAGGGGAATGAGGAGTCTACTTGGCATGTGTATTCTGACTGGAAGTTTAACATCGGCCAAGAAAGTGACTCAATCAGCCCAATACACCATCGATGGAAGAGAAATCCAGGCTCCAGAGAGATAATATTAGGGTAGTCCACGTCCAGACCCATCCTTTCTCCCAAATTCTGGATAGTGATGGTTACCCAATGGTGCACACCTCTTACACACACCTTTGATTTGCATTGTTGATTGTTAACGTTGATTAAAAACAATGGTAGGGACAAGAGACACGCACAAGGCAGTGCAAATGACATTTTCCCCATGCTTCAATTCAGGTGTAGCTATGTCTTGATACTCAGATATGTCTCGATACTCTTGTACAATTTTATTTTTTCCAGTAAAATTCTATTTTTATGCTTATTGAGAGAAGAATAAATTATCTTATCACCCCACTAAAAACAAGAGAAACAAGAACCAACAATGTTAAGAATTATACAAAAGAGGTTTCAGCAAATAATATGAAGCAATAACTTTCTTTACCTCATAAACGGTGAAGGCGACCTCAACTGGTCCATTCTTGTAAACTTCTGCCATAATACTGTGGGGATCAGAACTGATTCTATATGCACTAGCACTATAGCGCTTTGAATCCCTCCATAGCTGGTTCTTATCTACGCATTTCCTAACACACTTGGGAGTAGGATATGCAGGCTCACATCCAGGGTGGGAACAGCCAGTATCATCAAAGTACGGGTCGCACTGCCATATGGGAATTCTTTACATTAAGCACAGACCACGAGGACACAACCAGTGGAACAAAGAAACTTTATTCAGGCAAAATTTCATGATATAAAATTAAGCGGGTGGCGCGCGCACACACACAGAGCCTACAGAGTCATGGCAACAAGTACAAGCAAAAACATGTTACCTCTTCAGTGACAACACCATGGTGGATGAAGTATCGCCATGCATAAATTGGATAGCCCCCATTGCAGCCACTTCCACACATAAAGCCACAGCATGCTAAAAGATCATTGGCAGACAGAGATGTATTCTGCAGTAAACCATATATAGGAATTTACCCCAAAAATAGTCCATTAATACATACATACACATAGCTGGTTGCCCGAAGTGTGGAATGCTTAAGCTACTAGACTAAAGTAGTTTATAGTATGGAATGCCATAGTAGCAGCTTTGTGTGTCTCTGTGTGTGTGTGTGTCGCATTTATAATGGACAAGAGAAGTCAAAATGCTTCACATAAGATGTTAAAGTTACCACGCCATAATGTATGCAAAAACGATCTGATAGTGATTCAACAGCACCAAAAGCCCAACAAGAACCACAGTGACCCTGAATCACCAAAACAAGAAGTTTAAGAATTTTTCAGAAGTCTTCAGTGTAAGGAGATATAATCAAGTGAGGATTTGAAACAGAATTACCTGATCTTTAATAATGAAATCGGGTCCAGCATTTGACATATCAAAAAAGAAAACCATCAGGACTTCTGAAAGAATCTCTAGATCACAAAATTTGAGCACCGACCAGGTTACTAACCTAGAATTCTTCCAATGGTACTACACTGTGGCCATGCAGTTCTTGCATCAAAACTACCGGGCAACTTTAAGGATTTTGGATGAGTTATGAGAGGGGTGCTCTGCAAATCCTTTCGAGGTGTTGGTTTGACTCCAAGAATGTGCTTAAATTGCTCAACCTGTGCATGAGAAGAAAAATTGGTAAATAATGAGCTTATAATGAAAAGAAAATTTGCACTTGTCAAGCACATAAAAGAAAGTGGAGAAAACCCAAAACTTAATCACAAAACTTTTTGAGCCAGTTGAAGACTCACGGTATAATTGGAGAAGCGGGGATTCATGGCAGCTTGCCATCCAGCCTTAGGGTCTTCGTTTATCTTTCTGATGATTGACTCCTGTAATGATCATATGAGAGCCAAAACTTATATGTTCTGAATTCCACCCAAAATAATAAAATTGATTGCCATAATTTTTTTTTTAATGTCGGGGAACCTTTCCAAGGCAGGGCCCTTTGGACCCACCCCTGTAGAGTAAACCCCGGTCCCATGCACCGCACCCTCGGAAGTTTCCCTACATGGAACTGGTTAAATCGCTGGCTTTTCACTAGGGGGTGTGGCCCCAAAGAATTGTTTGCACCCATGAGGTGTTGAACCTTGGACCTTGAAGGGAGTGAGACCTCAAGACCAAGACCTTCACCACTTGAGCCAACCCCTTGGGGTTTTGATTGCCATAATTTTATAAATAAATAGGTAAGAAGGAAGTTTTGTTTAGTTTGAAAAACTCCAGAAGGCTTCTAAAATTCAAAGGTGTTGGTAGTCATAGATTTTTCCGTTAATTTATTCTATTAGTACATACCAGAGGGAAGGGGGGGGGGGGGGGGGNNNNAAGAGAGAGAGAGAGAGTCTTCAGAAAGTAAGGGAAATACCTGAAGGATATGAGAGTTAAGTTTGATACTTGGAACTTGTTCGGCTGTACTGACCTGCAGACAATATGACAAAGATGTTCACATAACGATTTGAAAACTTAAAACATATAGGAAAAAAATAATCAGTTCAAGGCATACCCATACAATGAACCAAGCTAGGATGTACCCATTTTCCAACTCCTAATGGGTTCTTAGGAAACTATCTCAGAGTTACCAGAATACAATACTCATTTGAATGTGGTGCGCTTTCATTCCAGTAAACTAATTTGGCAAACCAAAAATCTCAGTATTTTTCTTCCCTTATTGATACTTATAAATGATTTTTGGCAGTCCTAAATCTCTTTCTATGCGTTAGAAATTCTTTTTGTGAAATCAATCTATAAATTTTTTTGATATGTAAAACCAGGCTATAAATATAAACACAATAACTTGAATAAGCACTATGTATGTTATAAACTTTTTCTTTTTGCTAGACATTTCGCCACAAGTAGAATAAACCATTTTACAAGTTTGTCTAGCTGCAAGTTTAGTGAAAGGAGTATATATATAAAAAGAAGAATAAGAATGATTGCATTCTATCTTAGGTATTACTACACTACTGCCCCGTCCGCGGCCCAAACTGAGTCTGTCACATTTGTGGCACTTGCACTGCCAAAGTTACGAACCTATTGTGAACAAAGTTGGAAACATTTGAGCATTGAGTTTTTCGCTCCATAGATTCCTGAAGTACTATCATGGCCTAATGGTGTGTATGCCCCATCCTTGGCTCAGTGGCTAATCTAGTAGACTCCATTATTGGTCTTTGGAAGGGCTCCGTATAGTTCTAGTTTGGGGTATGACATTGTGGTTGTTCCCTCAACTGACCGAGAAAACAAGTCAATAGAGTAATATTACATACATGGAGTGCGTACAATCGTTTTTTGAAAATGAATGGGGTTAAAAATTAGTTTTTTTCTAAGTGAATTTATTAAATTCACTTTTTCTAAAAGAATTGAGCGGCACTCGCACACTCCACCGAATATCATTTCTCTTTATACTACAGAATCCCACATTCAGGGGTAACTTGGGTACCATGTTTTCCACACCCATTCAGTATGCCACATCGACAAGTGTTTCCATGACTAAGCTCTGTCTTATAAAATCATATCCCATTACTCTGGTGGGTTTGTACTGTTACGTTACAAATGGTGTGCAATTGAACCATCAGCTTGCTTCTCTTTCTAGTCGAAGTTCTCTTATGGAATAATACGAATTTTAGAATAAGTAAAGCAAGCCCCATAAAGAATTTGGATCACTTTTCCTCCCACTCGTAAATTAATACGATTCACAACAGCATACCCTTCTGAAAAGAGCTTTCTAAGAAATAAATTCTTCTGTAAGAAGTCACGAACACCAACTTGGATAATTCTTGATGATTACAGATGATAAAGACCGCAACTGTAAACTTGGAATGGTACCATGAAATTTATATAAGCAAACGAGACAGGGTTGTCAACGGATAACACAGATAAAGTATTCGGCAGAAAACAGAGAAAAAGGACAGGACAGAATAGGAAGAAACTTCTAGTAATACGATTTAAATTAACTTTGATATCGGTCAACTGCGAAAGTTGGATCAAAATAGTTCTAAACAAGAAACGAGACATCGGATCAGGACCTAAGAGGGGTGGTGGGTAGGTGGGAGAGAAGAGAGAAAGGGAGCACATACCTCAGCTACCGCCGCTCCCAAGAATAAGAGCAGCAAGGACGCCCAATAGAAGGGAGTTGTAGCCATTGCCGAGCCTTTTTTGTCGATGGAGGATGGAGAATCAGGAACGAATGGAGCGATAAGGAACGCTTGTGTTGATTTTATTGATGGGTTGCTTCTCCAATGAATTATCCGGAGTCGAGACTCCCAAAAAAGCAAGACAAGACGTGATAAGCAATAATTGTAACCAACTGCGACTGGGAATGGAATTGACACTTTCGTACCTCGTTTATGTTGCGTCTTTAGAACGAAACTCGGGGCAGTCCGGACCAATCGTAGCTTCATTTCAAGTTTTTCAACTCCCCAAGAAATCTGCGGATATTTTTGGTTCAAGTGATTTTTTCTAAACTTCAAAAATAAATATTTATTTATCTGAGTTTTTTAAAAAAATAAAAAAATAAAGATGAAAACAATTAAAAAAATCAATAAAAAATATATTAAAATTCATTAAAGCAACCTATTATGAGAAATCCACAATTTATATATAATTATTTCTTAAGCGGCAATCTAAGCAATCCAACAAATGTCACTTGCCTTAGAATGTAGAATGGCCCCCATGCTCAAACATATAAAATGGATTATCAAATCCTGCAAAACTATATATTATTTTTTGAATTTGCTTCTATGATATGATTGATTTTTCTTAAATCATCCCCTTGAACACGATGGAACAATAACAAGATTGATATAATTTATAATTTTAAAATGAGTTACATTAAGATCGAGAGTTTAAATTTATCATTTTGATATTTAAACTATATTTAAATATTGAGCTGAGTTTATTATTTTATTAATAGTAGTGAGTTGAGATGGTGGAATGAATTCTGTGAGATCCGTCTAAGATGAGTTTAGATGTATTTAAATATTAAGATGAGTTTAATATTATTTATAAAAAGTTTAAAAAGATTGTGGATCTCACGTGTAAGAAGTATTGAGTTGAAAAAAATTATGAGTCTCACGTGTAAGGAGGTTTTAAATTGATATGAGTTTAGTAATTTTATAATTATGTGTTTGAATGTTAAACTTAATTTAAATTTAAAATGAATTAAGTTGATTTAAGTGCGTTTTAACAATGAAAATAGCCTGTAGAATACTAATAAATTTACTTTTATTAGCCGACATTAAATACTGTGCATGAATTTACACCGAAGGATATGATAATGTCAGGGAACTGGTCGGAGACAGAGATGATTTTAAATAAAAGGAGAGACGAAATTTAACGTGGTTCGGCAATTGCCTACGTCCACAGCTGCTGTAATTTCACTATGAAATAATTCTACAAAAACTTCTCACCCACACTCTTTCCCTCTTCATTTCTCTCTATCTTTCTCTCTTTCTCTCTATCCCACATCTTATACAACTAAGCTCTCTCCTATTTATAGGAGAGAGTAGCTTACCATTAACAATGGTGGGTGATCTAACAAGGTGGGTGGCCTAACAATGGTGGGTGGCCTAACAAGGTGGATGAGTTGCAAACCCAAACTCATTTCATACTTGGTTTGTCTCTATTCATAACAATCTCCCACGTGGAGACAAATAAGTCTACATATCTTCATAGCAACCATCACAGCAACTTCAAGTCATGCCTTTAAGTACGGAGGCCAACTGAAGCTACACACAGCTTCAGTTTGTCAGCAGTAACTGCTTTTGTAAACATGTCTGCTGGGTTCTCTGTTCCTCGAATCTTCTCAAGTATCAGCTGTCCACTATCGAGAAGAGATCGAATAAAATGGTATCGCAACTGTATGTGTTTTGTTTTGGAATGAAAGGCTGGATTTTTTGCAAGAAAAATAGCACTCTGACTATTACTGTGCATAATACCTTTTTCATTTTTCTTTCCCAATTCCTCCAAGAATGACTGCAACCAAACCATTTCCTTCCCCGCTTCAGTTATAGCAACGTATTCCACTTCTGTAGTTGAGAGAGCAACAATATTCTGTAACTTAGAAGCCCATGATACAGCTGTACCACCCAGCGTATACACAAATCCAGTAGTACTTTTTCTGTTGTCAACGTCACCTGCTAAATCAGCATCTACATATTCCTGTAACTTTAAACCTGCTTTTGTGAAGCATAGTGACGTATCTGAAGAGTCTTGTAGATATCTCAAAATCCACTTGACTGCTTCCCAATGCTGCTTTCCTGGATTACTCATGTATCTACTCACAGCTCCCACTGCTTGTGCAATATATGGCCTTGTACAGACCATGGCGTACATGACACTACCAATAGCAGATGCATAGGGTATTCCGTTCATGCATTCTTGCTCTTTCTCCGTCTTTGGCTACTGATCCTTAGTTAGTCGAAAGTGACTAGCTAAGGGTGTGCTTACTGGTTTCGCCTTGTCCATGTTAAACCTTCTGAGCACCTTCTTCACACACTCCTCCTGCGAGAGCTTAAGAGTATTATTAGCTCTGTCTCTAATAATTCTCATACCAAGGATTTGTTTTGCCGCACCCAAATTTTTCATCTCAAACTGCTTTGACAACTGCTGTGACGCCTCCAAATTCCGCTTGGGATTGAATGGACATTTGAAGCGTCGAGACATGCAACACAAGGTTACCTGCCCCCGTTCATGACATATAAGATGCAATGTTCCTAACATGCATCTAGCATTATGCAATATTCACAGCGGATAATTTTTTTCTTTAGCAATACTATGCACCAAACTAAAAATATCCCAAATACTTGAAACATATTTCATACATAAAGGCATACTAAAAAGCCGTGATCACCACACTAGTCCAAAATGGTTGTGATCAAAAGAATACTTGAGATACAACTCCAAAAGTACAAGTATTAACCTGAGTTAAATACTATACCATCATCAACATCGCACCGTGGCCTAGT